>JAOBRG010146769.1:0-18682 GCA_027574985.1 Umimayanthus nakama | reverse complement strand
GATTCGCAGAACAATCAAATATCTAGTTAAACGTAATGACTGCAGGAATCGGGGCAAATAAGATTGAACAAAGTTTTATTCTGTTTATTCCTATTCCGGAATAGAGTCAATCGAACACGCCCCAAGTACATTTTTTCTCTTTTTGTTTATTTCAAAGTTGTTCTATTCATATATGAATATATGACAAACCAAACAAAATGAACTAAATACCTAGCCTGACGTGGTCAGGCTGGTACGATTCTTTTTTTAGTTGTTACATCTTTTTATATGACTTTAATAAAAGTTGCATTGTTAATTCGTAGATGTGGTGTGATTTGTAAATGTAAGAAACTTTCATTTTTGTTAAATAAATAAATAATATGCTTCAAAAAGGTAAGAAAAAAAATAGGAAAAAAACTGTTTGTTGATCAGTTCAAGCTACTTCTGGGAAAATGTTAACATTTTGGTTTTAAAATTACACTTAACTCAGTTTATATTGACCAGCAGAACTTAAAATCTGGATCGATTAAGGGAAGCGCCTAAAATCTTAGCAACCCATAGTTCCTCTTGGGCCGTGGTATTCATTACTGCGCAGTGCCCTGGTGCCAGCCTTTTTAACTGTAACTTTCTCCTTCGCATTTGGATCGTATCGACGGCAACTCATACTTGGCAAACCTAAAAATGACGAAAAACTCAATAGTGACGTAACAATACCTTGAAAACAATGAAAATGCTCTAATACGACCAATTTGAGCTTTTCAAGAACAAAGTTAGTGGATAACTCGGAAATTGGACTCAAAATACAAAGTGTAACAACTGTTTCTTGAGATATTGCGAGGGAATTGAAAGTTTTCATGGGAAGTTAATGTACATTCTGCAAACACGTGCGTTTTTGCACGATTTGTAGGGCTGTTCAAAGGTCGCAACCCAATCAATTTCGGGTGTTAATCCAGCTCTGCAATAGATTAATGAGTCACGTCCGAAATTGTGCCTGCCTTATTGCAGTAGCCTTTGTTTAAATTTCGACCTCAAATGTCGGAGTTTGCTCTAATGAAGAGGGTACAACATAGGCCTTTTCAATCCCACATCCCGCCACATACGTAACAGCTTGGTAGCCTCGCCAGCTCCAAAACATAATGTCACCAGGGAGGGGACTTGATTTGTTTTGTCGTTATCCCCTCCTCCCCTCCCTGGTGACATTATATTTTGGCGCTGGCGAGGCTACCAAGCTGTAGTTTGAATTTGGGCCAATTAATTTTTATTTGGCTCGTGTCGCAGCAAGTGGATGAACGAACATTTTCGTTTGAAAACGGTTGATGCTTGTGGTAGAAATGGCAAATTTTGACCGTTCTAAAAATTAGTGTCGATTCAAAGGAGGATTGTGCTGTTTAGAGAAATCATCCATTGTTGTGTTGGCGGGATTTTGGTGGGATTTGACGTGAAAGAGCTTAATTTATTTCCCTTTGAGTGAAGATGGGATTGGAATCGAGTAACCCCCCTTTACTTCTCTTTTACATGGGGGAACCAAATCGTCGATAAATCGCTCCAAATGGCTCCAAATGGCCCCAAACTACACAGACCACACAAGTACACGCTAAACAAGAGGTAAGTCAACTTTATTTCATCATTCATAACATAATCATATATTTTAGAGAAATCGAGTGGATTTCCATTCAAAGTCTCATAAATCATCTAATCCAGGAGTTTTGATCGTTAGTTACACAAACTGTAAGCTTGGGCTGCCTGTGACAAAACCAGTCTTGCAGAAATGTTTTCATTAATAGCGCAGCCCAAAGATCGAAGAAGAAATTACCGTCAAGTTGGAAACTGAAAAGGGTCTCAGAAACTTTAGTAAAGTTAAAAAAATGTTGACAAACTTGTGATTCAGAAATATTTTTAAAAAATCTTTAGTAATGTTGGCTGTGTTCACGTTTTAATACCAATATGCAACTTCGTTAATATGTGGGTCATATTGAGGTTCATTGTAAGAGTAATTGTAAGAGCTACAAATTATATTGAAACAAAGAAACTTGATCCAAACGGAGCAACTTTGTTTGACGAGCTTCCATATCAAATATTTCATATTTTGCCGTTGCCAAGTTTAGCAGAGATTTTTTTTCTAAAGGTCGTGATTAACCGTTTTATTAGAGAACGCTTTAATGAAATACTGAGAGTGTACAACAAAGGTCGTAAGAAGAAAACTTTTAAAAAGAGATTCACGTTTTTTGGTAAGTTTTATAAGTGGACTCAATAATCTATTCTTGGTATGCTAGTTAGAGTTTTGGCGATAGACCTAAAACTGAAGGACTAGTGACATTTTCAGTTGCGCTAACTTGTGCGAAAATATAATCGAGAAAATTGACTGAAAATTGGGTAAAATGATCAATGTTATTGTTAGGTTTAGATTGAGCGCGCGCTTTTGCTGAGTGGTTTGGTTGTTTTCGTCATTACACTTACAGAATGAAAAGTGTGAGCAGAGAAAATCTTTACGCACAAGTCAGTAAAAAGGTCTTTGCAAGCTCAGAAAGCTGTGAGTACAATAGTATCTTAGTACTTATTTTCACCAGAAACATGTCGGTCTGTTTGAGTGATTAATACTGACCTTTTTTGACACAAATTACCTCATTGTGTTAGAGCTGGCATGGATAGTTTTATCAAATAGAAACTCTCACTTCAAACAACGATCTTGTGTACCACAACCTTTGGATGTAAGTTTTTTAAAAGAAGAAAACAGAAATTTCACAGATTCACAGATAAATTAACTTGCGGAGACGTCGTCGTTTGTGAAGCCGCGCACCTAGAAAACTCATCAAGTAATTTCATCCTATGCATAAAAGACTTAGACGACCGTTTTTTTACACTTTCTAAACCAAAAAGATGAGTATGAGAACTGCACTAGTTAGAGTTGAGCGACAAAAGTTGTACATGCGTTTTCGGTAAAACTAAACAAGTTCGAGAGCATAAGTTGAAAGATCAATAAAACTTTTATCAGTTTTCTTAAACTCAAAGAATTGTGAGAGCTGGACGAGAAATAAGTCACAAAAGGTGTAGATGTACTTTCCTAATTTATGCAAAACTAAAATGAGTTTGAGAGAAAATTGGAGTTGAGTGATAACACATGAGGTCTAAATATGGTAAGATAAAGAGCTCTAATAAACTAGACGATCACAACCTGACCGGTTTGCCTAAACTCAAACGAGTCATACTTGCATGAGAATTAAACAAGGAAAAATGTACGTACGCTTTGTATAAAACGAAAACAAGTCTGAGCACAGAATCGAAGTTAAACAAAACGATTTTGACTACTTTTCTTACAGTCTGCAAAGTAGTATGAGAGGAAGATGAGAGTTGAGCGACAAGAGTTTATATACACTTTCTCAGTTTGTATGAAAACTAAAACGAGTTTAATAGATCCCCATAAATTTGGCATCCTGAAAAAACTGTAGTATAATCTGTAAGATAAATAAATTGACAGCATTTGAACAGAAAAAACCAATATTGTTCATCAGACGCCTTGTCTTTTACATGAGGCCCCTTTCTAATTTACTGCGTAGTTATTTTACCATTCTGAGAATCAGAAAACTAGCAAAATTCTTGTCGTTGTACTCCCAATTTGCTCTCAAACGCATTTTATTTTTTCACAGTTTAAGAAACTCAGAAAGCGCTTATGCAATTTTGGTCGCTCAACTCTCATCCGGCTATCATACTACTTAGACTGTAAGAAAACCAGTTAAATTCTTTTGTCGTTTAACACCCACCTTGCTCTAAAAGTTGCTTTAAGGTTTTTTTACACAATTTAAAAAAAATGGTTGTACAACTTTTGTCGTTTAACCGTCATGAAGTTCTATAGCCCTTTTTACTAGAAGAAGACAAGCCAATTTCTAATGTTTCAACTTCCATCGTCCTCTCAAGTTTCTTTAAAGTTTAGGTTTAGGCAAATCAACAAAATGTAATATGCAACTTTTGTCGTTTAACCATTGAACAACTCTTTAAATATTTTTAGTGAAAGAAAACATGTCATTTTCATCAATCAACTCCCATCTTGCTCTCAAACTCCTTTTTACTTAACTCTACATAAAAAAAAGTTCATGTACAACTTATTTTGTTTAACCATTATCCACCTCTTCAGCTATTTTTTTTCTGGAAGAAAAAAAGGCCATTTTTATCGTTCAACAGTCATCTTGCTCTCAAATCGTTTCAAGTTTAATTTTACACAAATTAAAAAAACGCTATTTAACTTTTTTTGTTTAACTATTATCAAATTCTTTAGTTATTTTTACTGGGAGAAAATAAGTCAAATTTGATCGTTTAACTCCCGTCTTGCTCTCAAAACTCCTTTAAACTTCACATTTACACAAATCAAAAACACAACTTTTGTCGTTTAACTTTTATTTAGCTTATAGCTGTTTTACTGGAAGAGAAAAAGTCAATATTTATCGTTCAAGTCCAATCTTGCTCTCCAACTCCTTTTAAGTTAAATTTTACACAAATCAAGAAAATGCTACGCAACGTTCATTGCTCAACCCTTATCAAACTTTTTAGCTACTTAATTTTAAAGAAAACAAGTCATTTTTTATCGTTCAAGTCCCATCTTGCTCACAAACTCTTTTTTACTTAACTTTCCAAAAAAATGAAAGTTCATGTACAACTTACTTCATAGCAACAAAATAAGTCAAATCTTGTCGTTCAATGCCCATCTAGCTCTCAAAATCGTTTTAAGTTTATTTTACACATATCAAGAAAATGGTTATACAACTTTTATCGTTTAACCATAATCCAATTCTTTAGCCTTTTTACTAGAAGAAGGCAAATCAATTTTTAGCGTTCAACTCCTATCGTCCTCTCAAGTTTCTTTTAAGTTTAGTTTTAGACAAATCAACAAAATGTAGTGTACGACTTTTGTCGTTTAACCATTGTACAACTCTTTAAATATTTTTAATGAAAGAAAACATGTCAATTTTTATCAATCAACTCCCATCTTGCTCTCAAACTCCTTTTAACTCAACTCTACAAAAAAAAAAAAGTTCATGTACAACTTATTTTGTTTTACCATTATCCACCTCTTCAGCTATGTTTTTCTGGAAGAAGA
Source organism: Umimayanthus nakama (assembly GCA_027574985.1). Taxonomy (NCBI): domain Eukaryota; kingdom Metazoa; phylum Cnidaria; class Anthozoa; order Zoantharia; family Parazoanthidae; genus Umimayanthus; species Umimayanthus nakama. Next base: position 13,614 of record JAOBRG010146769.1, on the reverse strand, counting down.
CAAGTCAATTTTTATCGTTCAACTCCAATCGTCCTCTCAAGTTTCTTTTAAGTTTAGTTTTAGACAAATCAAAAAAATGTAACGTACAACTTTTGTCTTTAAACCATTGTTCAACTCTTCAAGTATTTTACTGGAAGAAAACATGTCAATTTTCATCAATCAACTCTCATCTTGCTCTCAAACTTCTTTTTACTTAACTCTACATAAAAATAAAAGTTCATGTACAACTTATTTTGTTTAACCATTATCCACCTCTTCAGCTATTTTTTTTCTGGAAGAAAACAAGTCCATTTTTATTGTTCAACAGTCATCTTGCTCTCAAGGCTTTTTAAGTTAAATTTTAGACAAATTAAGAAAACGCTATACATTTTTTTTTGTTTGACTATTATCAAAATCTTTAGTTGTTTTTACTGGAAGAAAATCAGTCAATTTTGATCGCTTAACTCCCGTCTTGCTCTCAAACTCAATTTAACTTTAATTTTACACATATCAAGAACACATTTTTTGTCGTTTTACTTTTATAAGACTTACAGCTTTTTTATTGGAAGAAAACAAGTCAATATTTATCGTTCAACTCCCACCTTGCTCTCCAACACGTTTTAAGTTTAGTTTTACATAAACCAAGAAACCGCATGTACAAATTTTGCCTTTCATCATTATTCAACTCCTTTACTACTTCATAGCAAGAAAACAAGTCAGTTTTTTGTTGTTCAACACCCATCTTACTTTTAAAAGTTGTTTTAAGTTTAGTTTTACACAAATCAAGATTATGCTACGCAACTTTCATTGTTCAACTCCTATCAAACTCCTTAGCTACTTTTTTTGAAAGAAAACAAGTCAATTTTCATTGTTCAACTCTCATCTTGCTCTCAAACTTATTTAAAGTTTAGTTCTTCACAAATCTAGAAGGCGGATGTACAACTTGTGTCATTTAAAGAATATCAAATTTTTTAGCTTTTTTATTGAAAGGAACAAGTTAGTTTAAATTGCTTAACTCCCATATTTCTCTCAACTGGCTTCAAGTTTATCTTTACACATATCAAGAAAGTGCATGTACAACTTTTGTCTATTAACGATTATTCAAATCTCTAGCTATTTTACTGGATAAAGCAGGTAAATTTTTAACATTTGATTCCCATCTGGCTTTCAAATTCGTTTTAAATTTAGTTTTACATAAATCAAGAAAGCGCGTATACAAAGTTTTTCGTTTAACCATTATCCAACTATTTTAGCAATTTTTACAGGTATTGGAAGAAAACAACTCAGTTCTAATCATTCAACTCCCATCTTGCTCTCAAACTCGTTCTAAGTTAAGTTATTCACAAATCAAGAAAGTGCATGTACAACTATTGACGTTTAACCAATATCCAACTATTTAGCTTTTAAATTGGAAGAAAAAAGTCACTTTATATCGTTTAACTGCAGTTTTCTTTCAAAATTGCTTTAAGTTTAGTTTTACACAAGTCGAGAAAGTGTATGTACAGCTTTTGTCGTTTGACCATTATCCAGTTCTTTAGCTATTATTACTAGAAGAAAACAAGTCAGTCCAATCTTTATCTCAAACTTCTATTAAATTTAGTTTCAGACAAATAAGTAAACGAGATCTAGAGTGTATAACTTTTGTCGTTTAACCATTATCCAGCTCTAGCTGTTTTTACTGTAAGAGATAAGTTCAGTTTTTATCGTTCAACTTCCATCTTGCTATCAAATTCCTTTTAAACTTAGTTTTAGACAAATGAACAAAAGGGATTAACAACTTTTGTCGTTTAACCGTTATTCAATTCTCTAAATAATTTTACTTGAAGAAAACAAGGCATTTCTAACATTCAACTCGCGCCTTGCTCTCGAAATCGTTTTAAATTTAGTTTTAAACAAGCCAAGAACCCAATTCTTTATCCCTCTTTAATGGAATACAATAAATAATCTTTATCGTAAATTTAGTCTTCCACAAATCAAGAAAGCGTATGCACATTTTTTTTTCGTTTAAACAATATTAATAAACTTTTATCCTTTTTAATGAAGGAAAAAATCTAGTTTGTATCGTTTAACACCAATATTTCTCTCGGAGTTGCTTCAATTTTTGTCGTTTAACGGTTATCCAAATTTTTAGCTATTTTAACAGGAGAAAGCAAGTAAATTTTTAAAGTTCAACTTCCATCTTGCTCTTTAGTTTTACAATAATCAAGAAAGCGCATGGACATCTTTTGTCTTTAACTATTATGCAACTTTTCAGTTAATTTGTTTGTGAAGATAATAAGTCATATTTTATCGTTTGTCTCCGATCTTGCTCTAAAACTTGTTTTAAGTTAAATTTTACACTAATTTAGAAACGCTATACATTTTTGTTGTTTAACCTTTATCAAACTCTTTCGCAATTTTACTTAAAGAAAACAAGTCAATATTTGTCGTTCAACTCCCATCTTGGTCTCAACCTAATTTTAAGTTTCGTTCTACGCATTTCAAAAAAGCACAAGTACAAATTTTGTCTTTTAACAATTATGCAACTCTTTACCTGTTTTTACTGGAAGAAAACAAGACAATTTTTAACGTTCACGTGCCATCTTGCTCTCAAACTATTTTAAGTCCACACCTTTGTTTTTTAAGAAATATCTAACTATTTAGCATTTTTACTGAAAAAAAAAGTCAGTTTATATCGTTCAACTCCCATATTTCTCTAAAAATCGCTTTCAGTTTAGCTTTAAACAAATAAAGAAAGTGCATGTACAACTGTTTGTCGTATAAAATTATCCAAATCGTTATCTATTTTTACCGGAAGAAAACAAGTCAAATTTTAACGTTCAAATCCCATCTTGCTCTCAAACTCATTTTAAGTTTAGTATTAAACAAATCAAGAAAACGGATCCAGAACTTTTCGTCGTTTAACAAACTACCAACTATTTAGCTTTTTTACTGAAAGAAAAATGGCAGTTGTGCTGTTCAACTCCAGTATTTCTCCCAAACTCGCTTTAATTTTAGTTTTTAAAAAATGAAGAAAGTGCATGTACAACGTTAGCTATTTTTAGTGGAAGAAAGCAAGAGAGTTTTTAAAGTTCAAGTCCCATCCTGCTCTAAAACTTGTTTTAAGTTTAGTTTTACACAAATCAAGAAATGGATGCACTTTTTTGGTCGATATCCAAGTATTAAGATGTTTTACTGAAAGAAAAAACAGTTTATATCGTTCAACTCCCATATTTCTCTCGGAGTCGCTTCGAGTTTAGTTTTACACAAATCAAGAAAACGGATTCAGAACTTTTGTCGTTAAATAAATTATCAACTATTTAGTTTTTCATACTGATTACACAAATTAAGAAAATGCATTGTACTACTTTTGTCGTTAACTGTTATCAAACTCTTTATCTAGTTTTACTGGATAAAAACATATCAATTTTCATCGTTTAATTCCCATCTTCCTCTCACACTCGTTTAATTAAGTTTAGTTTCTAATAAATGGCGCGCACGGACGTACAGCTTTTGTCATTTAACTATCATCTAGCTCTTTATCGAGGAAGTTCTCCACAGTTTCAATCGGCGAAGGCATTTTGAGCCCTCCCCCAGTCTAAACAGGGTTAACCACTTTAAAATCTTTAGCCATTTTTACTGGAAGAAAACAAGTCAGTCGTTCAGCTCCAATCTTGCTCTCAAACTCGTTTTATGTTTAGTTTTCAACAAATCAAGGAAGGGCACTACAATTTCTGTTGTTTAACCGTTGTCCAACTCCTTATTTATTTTTACGGCAAGAAAACAAGTCAGTTTTAATCGTTCAACTCCAAACTTGCTCTAAAGCTTGTTTTAATTAGTCTTGTACAATTTTACACGTTTCACCATTATCCAACTCTTTAGCCATTTTTACTGAAAGAGAATAAGTCAGTTTTTATTGTTCATTTGCCAACTTGCTCTCAAACTTGCTTAAAGTAGTTTTACACAAATCAAGAAAGCGTATGCTACAACTTTCGTCAGTGTTTAACTATTTTCCAACTCTTTAGCTTTTTTATGGGAAGCCAGAAAACAAGTCATTTTTACCGCTCAACTCCTATCTTGCTCTCAAAGTCCTCTTAAGTTTAATTTTACACAAATCAAGAAGGGCCACTACAACTTCTGTTGTTTAACCATTACCCAACTCTTTATCTATTTTACTGGAAGAAAACCAGTCAATTGTTATCGTTTAACTCCCATCTTGCTCTCAATATTGTTCCAAATATAGTCGTTCAAAAAAAAGTAAGCGTACATACATACTTTAGTCGTTTAACCATTGTCCAACTCTTTAACCAAATTTTACTGTTAGAAAATAACTAATAAAAGTATTTATTGTTCAACTCCCACATTGCTCTCAAACTCGTTTTAAGCGGTTTTACACAAATCAAGAAAGCGCATGGTAAAACTTTTGTTGTATAACTATTATCCAACTAACTACCTTAATTTTTATCGTTCAACTCCCTATTTGCTCTAAAACTCTTTTTAAGTTTAGTTTTACCAAAAGCAAAAAAGCGCATGTACGACATTTGTCGTTTAACCGTTATTAAACTCTTTAGCTATTTTTACTGCACGAAGAAAACAAATCAATTTTTATTTTTCAACTACCGTCTCGCTCTCAAACTCTTTTTAAGTAGTTTTACACAAATCAAGATAGCGCAAGGAACAAGCTTTGTAGTTTAACTATTTTCCAATTCTCTACATATGGCTCCTTTTAGTGGCAGAAAACAAAGTCATTTTATATTGTTTAACTCCCATCTTGATTTCAAACTCGTTTTAAGTTTAGTCTTACAAAAAACAATTAAGAAAACGCTATGTAAAACATTTGTCGTTTCACCATTATCCAACTCTTTATCTATTTTTACTAGCAGAAAAAGTCGATTTTTACCGTTCAACTCCTATCTTGCTTTCTAGCTGGTTTTAAGTTAAATTTTATACAAAATAAGAAAGCGTATGAACAACCTTTGTCGAACTCTTTGGTTATTTTTAGTGGAAAGAAACAAGTCAGTTTTCATTGTTCAACTCCCGTCTTGCTCTCTTAGTTTTACATTTAATCAAGAAAGCGCGTGTACAAACTTATTCGTTAAAGCATTTTCCAAATCTTTGCTACTTTTACTGTAAAAATAACTAGTTAAATTTTATCGTTCAACTCCAATCTTGCTCTAAAATCTGTTTTAAAACTTTTTTTACACAAATCAAGAAAGCGCATGAAACAATTTGTGTCGTTTATCTATTATCTAACTCTTTAGCTCTTTTTACGGGAAGAAAACAAGTAAATTTTTATCGTTCAACCCCTGTCTTGCTCGCCAGCTGGTTAATATTTTTGTTTTACACAAGTTAAGAAAGCACATGTCCACTTTTGTCGTTTAACCATTAACCAACTTTTTAGCTAACTTTACTCGAAGAAACAAATCAAGTTTTATTGTTCAACTCCCATCTTGCTCTCAATCTCGTTTTGATTTTAGATTTACACAAATCAAGAAAGTGCATTTGACGACCTTTGTCATTAAACAACTTTCCAAATTTTTAGCTAATTTTACTCTAAAAATAACTAGTCAAGTTTTATCTTTCAACTCCAATCTTGCTCTCAAACTCGTTTTAAAATATTCAGTTTACACAGTCAAATCAAGGAAGTGCATGAAACAATTTTTGTCGTTTAACCTTTAACTAACACTGCAGCTATTTTAGTGGAGGAAAAGAAGTCAATTTTTAACGTTTAACTTCCACCTTGCTCTCAAACTCGTTCTAGGTTTAGTTCAACACACACAAAAAAGCATAAACAACGTTTGTAGTTTGATCATTATCCAACTCTCTATCTATTTCTAATGGAAGAAAAGATGTCTTTTTCTTATCTTTCAACTGCCATCTTGCTCTCAACCCAATTAGTTATACACAAATTAAGAAAGTGCATGTACAATTTTTGTCCGTTAACCTTTATTCAACTGTTTAGCTATTTATACTGTAAAAAACAAGCCGATTTTTCTCGTTCACCTGCCATCTTGCTCTCAAACTCGTTTTCAGTAGTTTTGCACAAATCAAGAAAGCGCACTCAGAACATTTGTAATTTGCCCATTATCCAACTATCTATTTATTTTAAATGAAAGATATGATGTGAATTTTTGTCTTTCAACTGCCATTTTGTTCTCAAACTAGTTTTAAGTTTAGTTTTACACAAATTAAGAAAGTGCATGTATAACTTTTGTCGTTTAACCTTTGTCTTAACCTTTAACTTTTTTAAACGGGAAGAAAACAAATCTAAATTTGTCGTTCAAACTCTATCGTGCTTTCAGGCTGGTTTTAAGTTCAAATAAACACAAATTAAGAAAGCAGATAAACAACTTTTGTTACTTAACCATTATCCATCTCTTTTGCTATTTTCAGTGAAAGAAAACAACTCAGATTTTATCGTTCAACTCCTATCTTCCTCTCAAACTTGTTTTAAGTTTTGTTTTATACAAATTAAGAAAGCGCATGTGCAACTTTTGTCCTTTAACTGTTACCCAAATCCTTGATTATTTTTACTGGAAGAAAACATGTTAATTTTAATTGTTCAACTCCTAACTTGCTCTCAGCTCGAACTCGTTTTAAGTTCTCGTAGGCGTTTGGGTTTAAGAACACTAGTCAATTTCTTGTTGTTCAACTCCCAACCTGCGCCCAAACTCGTGTTAGTTTATCACAAAATAAAGAAAGCGCGTGTTCAACTCTCCCCTTGCTCTTAAACTCTTTTAAATAGTTTTGCACAAACCAAGAAAACGCATGTACAAGTTTGGTTGCGAAAACCTTATCCAACTCTTAAGCTATTTTTACTGGAAGAAAAAAAGTTAATTTTTATCGTTCAACTCCGATTTTGTTCTCAAACATGTTTTAAGTTTAGTTTGAACAAATATCAAGAAAACGCATGTACAACTTTTGTCATTTAACCACTATCTGTTCAGCTATTCTTACTGGTAGAACTCAAGTAAATTTTTATTGTTCAACTCCCATCTTGCTTTCAAATCAAGAAAGCGCAGGTACAACTTTTGTCCTTTATTCATTATATACCTCTTTTGTTATTTTTAAAGAAAGATTAAAAAACTTGTATCATTCATCTACCATATTTGTATCCAAACTCATTTTCAATATACTTCTACGTAAATAAAAAAACGCATGTTAAATTTTAATAATTAATCATTATTCAACTATTTAGCTGTTTTTACTGGAAGAAAACAAGTCAATTTTTATCGCTCAATTCCCATCTTGCTCCGAAACTCGTTTTAAATTTAGTGTTTCAAAAATCAAGAAAGCGCATGTGCAACTTCTGTCGTTTCACCTTTATCCAACGCTTTAGCAATTTTTTCTGTGATTTAACAAGTCACTTTTTATCGTTCAACTCCCCTCTTGCTCTAAAACTCGTTTTTAGATGGTTTTACAGAAATCGACAGAAGGGAATGAATAACCTTTGTCGTTTAACTATTGTTAAGTAAGCCTAGATACAAATATCACAATATTTTTTGAGATATTTAGAAGTTTTTGAGAAATTTAGAAAATGTTGAGAAATTTAGAAAAGAATGTGATATTTAGAGAAATTCTCACAAAAAAGATTCTTCATAAGGGCAAAAAAACCCAGTTTCTTTGAAATTTTGCGAGTTGTTTTCGTGTTTCCCTGTCTACACTCAACTCCCATCTTGCTTTCAAATTTGTTTTGAACAATGTTACAAAAATCGTGAAAGCGCTTCGACAACTGTTGTCGTTTAATCATTAATTAACTTTTTAGCTCTTCTAACAGGTAGAAAACAAGTCAAGTTTATTCGTTCAACTTTTATCTTGCTCTCAAACTTGCTTTAAAGAGTTTTACACATCACAAAAGCACATTTTTACTGGAAGAAAACAAGCAAAATTTTATCGTTCAACTCCCATCTTGCTCTCAAACTCGTTTTTATTTTAACTTGTACAACTTATTTCGTTTAACCATTATCCACCTCTTCCGCTACTTTTACTGGAAGAGAACAATATTTATTGTTCAACAGTCATCTTGCTCTCAATTCGTTTTAAGTTTAATTTTACACAAATCAAGTAAACGCTATACAACTTTTAACGTTTGACCCTTATCAATATCTTTAGCTAGTATTACTGGAAGAAAATAAGTCAATATTTATCGTTTTAATCCCATCTTGCTCTCAAACTCCTTTTAACTTTAGTTTTACACAAATCAAAAATACAACTTTTGTCGTTTAACTTTCATAAGACTTTTAGTGTTTTTACTGGAAGAAAACAAGTCAATATTTATCGTTCAACTCTCATTTTGCTTTCCAACTCGTTTTAAGTTTAGTTTTACATAAAGCAGGAAAGCGCATGTACAACTTTTGTCTTTTACCATTGTTCAACTATTTAGCTACTTCATAGCATGAGAACAAGTCAGTTTTTGTCGTTCAACGCCAATCTTGCTCTCAAAGTCGTTTTAAGTTTGTTTTACACAAACCAAAAATGCTGTACAACGTTTATTTTTAAGCCTTATCAAACTCCTTAGCTATTTTTGATGGAAGAAAACAATGCAATTCTTATCGTTTAACCATCTTGCTCTCAAACTGGTTTTCAATTTAGTTTTACATATTTGAATCAAGAAAGAGCATGTATATGGAGGGGATTAACGCTAATGGAAAAAATACAAATCATAAAATCATTTGCTGTTTCGAAGATACTGTATCGTGTGGCTGTTGTTCCTCTTGATAAAGACGCTTTAACTGAGGAAATCAATAGTGTATTATATGAGTTTTTATGGAAAGACAAGGACAAAGTGAAACGAACAGCAGTTATCAGTAACATTCAAGATGGGGGATTAAAATGGTAGATACAGAAACAATAATAAAAGCACAGCGATTAATGGTTATCAAAAAATATCTAGATAACTCTCCCACTGGCTTGAAAAAAATTCTCAGCTTTCACTTGAGGAAAGTTGGTGGTTCATTTCTACTTCACTGTAGCTTTGAACTTGACAGCTTGCCATTAGATTTACCAAAATTTTACCCAAATTATCTGGGTGCATGGTTTCATCTATAAAAAAGAGTAGCTCTGCCACGTCAAGACAAGTCCTAAATCAAATATTGTGGAACAATACGTATACTCGTATTGAAAAAAAAAACATTTTATAGTAAAAGATTTATAAACTACAATTTCCTTACGATAAGAGATCTTCATGATGATGATTGTAACTCTGCAACAGAACAAAAGTCACGTATCTTAAAGATTTCGCCAAACGACACAATTTTCTTATTTCAAGTGTTAAGTGCAGTTCGGGAGGGACAAACTTTAGGTGTCAGAACTTAAGTCAAATGAACTAAAGGGATTGTACAACTTTTGTCGTTTAACCGTTATCCAATTCTCTAAATACTTTACCTGGAAGAAAATAAGGCAATTTCTAACGTTCAACTCGCGTCTTCGCTAAAATTGTTTCAAATTTAGTTTTGCACAAGTCAAGAATACGCGTGTTCAGCGTTACCCAACTCCTTATCTGTTTTTACTGGAATACAATATGTAATTTTTATCGTAAACTCCTTTCTTGCTCTCAAACTCGTTTTAAACTTAGTCTTCCACAACTCAAGAAAGCGCATGTACAATTTTTCGTTTACACAAAACTAAACTTTTTAGCTTTTCTAATGAAAGAAAAATTCAGAGTCGCTTCAAGTTTAGTTTTACACAAATCAAGAAAGTGAATGTACAACTTTTGTCGTTTAACGATTATCCAACTTTTTAGCTACTTTCACAGAAAAAAAGAAGACTATTGTTATCATTCAGTCATTTTGCTCGCAAACTCGTTCATGTTAAAGTTTATAGTTTTAACACTTATCAAGGAAATACACATACATCGTTTGTTGTTCGACCATTATCCAACCTCTTAGCTGTTTTCTCTATAAAAGATGACAAGTTATTTTTTATCGTTCATCTCCCATCCTACTCTCAAACACGTTTTGAGTTCAGTTTTACAAAAATCAAGAAAGTGCTTGCACAAATTTTGAGGTTTAACCCTTATCAGCCCCTTTTTACTTGAAAAATACACAAGTCAATACTTGTCGTTTAACTTCCATCTTGGTCGCAACTTTGTTTTAATTTTTGCTTGATCTACACATTTCAAAACAGCGCAAGTAAAAATTTTGTCTTTTAAGAATTATGTAACTCTTTATCTGTTTTTACTGGAAGACAACTAGTCAATTTTTATTGTTCAAATCCTGTACTGCTCTTGTTTCAAATAGTTTTACACAAACCAAGAAAGCGCAAGGACAACTTTTGTCTTTTAACCTTTATACATCTATTCAGTTAATTTTATTGGATGATGACAAGTCAGTTTTTCTCGTTCATCTCGCATCTTGCTTTCAAACTCGCTTTAAGTTAAATTTTACACAAATCAAGAAAACGCTATACATATTTTATCTTTTAACTATTAACTATTATCAAACTCTTTTGTTATTTTTTACTGGAAGAAAACAAGTCAGTTTTGATCGTATAAATCCCATCTTCCTCTCAAATTTTATCAGATTTAGTTTTATACAAATCAAGAAAGCGCGTGTACAACTTTTGTCGTTTATTCAGTATTCACCTCTTTAGCTATTTTTAAAGAAAAGAATTTATTATTCAACTACTAATCTTGCTCTTAAACTCGTTTCATGTTTTGTTTTAACACTCATCAAGAAAACACACATAGGCTTTTGTCGTTTAACCATTATCCAACTCTTTACCATTTTTACTGGAAGACAACTAGTCAATTTTTATCGTTAAGCTCCCATCTTGTTCTCAAACTCATTTACGGTTATATTTTATACAAATCAAGAAAACGCTATATATTTTTTTTCCTTTTTTCCTAATCAAACTCTTTCGCTATTTTTCCTGGAAGAAAACAAGTTAATTTTTGTCGTTCGATTCCAATCTTGCTTTCGAACTAGTTTTGAGTTTAGTTTTACACATATCATGAAAGCACATAGTAAATTTGTCGTTTAACAATTATCAAACTCTTTAAAAATTTTCACTTGAAGGAAACAGGTCAATTAATATCGTTCAACTTCCATCTTGTCTCAAATTCGTTTCCGGTTTATTTCTACATAAATCAAGAAAACGCATGTTTAATTTTTATCAATTAATCTTTATTCAACTCTTTAGCTGCTGGCTCTTACTGGAAGAAAGCAAGTCAATTTTTATCGTTCAATTCCAATCTTGCTCCGAAACTCGATTTAAGTTTAGTTTTGCAAAAAAAACGAAAGCGTATGTACAACTTTTGTTGTTTCACCATTATCCAACTCTTTAGCTATTTTTTCTGGGATTAAACAAGTCTCTTTTTATTGTTCAACTCCCATCGTGCTATAAAACTCGTTTTAGATGGTTTTACAGAAATTAAAAGAATGGAATAAATAACTTTTGTCCTTTAACCATTATCAGACTCTAGCTGTTTTTAATGGTAGAAAACAATTCAGTTTTTATCGTTCAACTCCCATTTTTATCTCAAACCCCTTTTAAACTTAGTTTAGGTAAAAAAAAATCTGGGATTGTACAACTTTTTCCTTCAACCTCTATCCAACTCTCTAAGTATTTTTACTGGAAGAAAACAAGTCAATTTCTAACATTCAACTCTTATCTTGCTCTCAAAATGGTTTTCAATTTAGTTTTAAAAAATTAAGAGGGCGGATGTACACCAATGTCGTTTAAGCGTTACGCAAATCTTTATCTATTTTTACTGGATTATAATTAGTAGTTTTTGTATTTCATTTCCAACTAGCGCTCAAACCTTTTTTAGGTTTAGTTTTACACTCATCAAGAAACAGATCCACACACTTTTGTTTTTATGATGTCATTAAACTCTTTAGCTATTTTACTGGTAGATAACAAGTCAGTTATTATCGTTCAACTCCCATATTTCTCTAAAACACGCTTTAAGTTTAGTTTTACACAAATCTAGAAAGTGCATGTACAACTTTTCTCGCTATTTTTACTTGAAGAAAACAAGTCAATTTTTTAACGTTCACGTCCCATTTTACTCTTAAACATGTTTTAAGTTTAGTTTTACACCAATCAAGAAACGGATCCACAACTTTTGTCTTTCAACAAATATCCAACTATTTAGCACTTTTACTGACAGAAAAAAAAGTCAGTTTGTATCGTTCAACTCTCATATTTCTCTCAAACTCTCTTTAAGTTTAGTTCTACACAAATGAAGAAAGGGCATATACAACTTTTGTCGTATAAAATTATCCAAGTCGTTAGCTTTTTTAACTGGAGGAAAACAAGTCAATTTTTAACAATCAACTCTCATCTTGCTCTCAAACTCGCTTTAAAATCCGTTTTACATTAATCAAGAAAGCGCATGAACAAATTTTGTCGTTTATGCATTATTGAATTCTTTAGCTTTTTTACTGGAAGAAAAAACAAGTCACCTATTAACGTTCACATTACATCTTGCTCTCAAACTTGTTTTAAGTTTAGTTTTACACAAATCAAGAAAATTGATGCACCACTGTTGTCGTTTAACAAATATCCAATTATTTAGCATTTTTACTGAAAGAAAGAAAATCAGTTTATATCGTTCAATTTTAGTATTTCTCTCAAACTAGCTTCAATTTTAGTTTTACACAAATCAAGAAAGTTCATGTACATGTACAACGTTAGTTATTTTTATTAGAAGAAAACAAGTCAATATTTAATGTTCAAGTCCCATATTGCTATCTATCTTGTTTAAAAATTAGTTTTACATTAATCAAGAAAGCGCATGTACAAATTTCGTCTTTTAGGCATTACTGAACTCTTTAGCTTTTTTACTGGAAGAAAACTTGTCGGTTTTCAATGTTCAAATCCCATCTTGCTCTCAAACTTGTTTTAAGTTTAGTTTTACACAAACCAAGAAAACGGATCAAGAACTTTGGTCGTTTAACAAATTGCCAACTATTTAGCTTTTTCCTTAAAGAAAAATGGCAGTTTATATCGTTCCACTCCAATATTTCTCTCAAACTCGCTTTAATTTTAGTTTTTAAAAAATCAAGAAAGTGCATGTACAACGTTGGGTATTTTTGCTGGAAGAAAAAAAGTCCATTTTTAACGTTCATATTCCGTCTTGCTCTCAAACTTTTTTTAAGTTTAGTTTTACACAGATCAAGAAAACGGTCAATCCAGAACTTTTGTCGTTTAACAAATTATCAACTATTTAGTTTTTTTATCACTAAAAGAAATATGTCAGTTTTTATGGTTCAACTTCCATATTTCTCTCAACTCGTTTTTATTAAGTACTTTTACAAAAATTAAAAAAATGCATGGTACTACATTTGTCGTTAACTATTATAAAAACTCTTTAGCTAGTTTTACTGGATGAAAATATGTCAGTTTTTGCCGTTTAGTTCCCATCTTCCTCTCACACTCGTTTTAAGTTTAGTTTCAAATAAATTGCACACACGGACGTACAGCTTTTGTCATTTAACTATTATTATACCTGATTTTACTTACTTATATGCTTAATAATTTCCAATCGGCTTCTTTTAGTTCTTCTTCTTTATTGATCTTGATCTTTTCTGTACTACACACACAAGTGTGTGGGTTATCCCCACACACACACTTACTCACTTATAGTGACTAGAATCTATCTTTTTATATGTTTTCTACTGTTGAAAATAATAACTATGTTTTGATTATAAA
>JAOBRG010146658.1:0-18683 GCA_027574985.1 Umimayanthus nakama | reverse complement strand
CTCGGTCAGCATATTCAGACCTCGGTCACAGTTTTTCCCTATACGGACCTCCCAGCCGGTAAATAACATATATGTATCAGTAAGCTAAAATGAAATTACGCAAATAACTGTTATTTGTCGATAACGATGACGATGATAAAAATTTAACGATGATACTGACGATGATCATCAGAAGTATCCAACAGAAGGTTGGAGTTTAGCTCCTCTGTATAAATTTTGGCATTTTCTTCTAGGTTCGTGAAAAGGAAAGAGTAAGGTAAAAACACCTTTATTATCATGGTGAAACGACGTCTCAGTAAGTTATCTACAATTACATTCTGCCCTTACACTGTTTGATTGTGATTATCGCTAGAGGTGAACAGCAAAGCCTCTAAGTAATATATAAACATTAAAGGGTACAAATGATTTAAAATTAGTTCTTACTTGGACGTGTCGGCGGTCGAATAACGCCTGTCAAACAAACAAAAAAGTATATTAAGAACAATTTACAAAATACATGCAGCGGGCTTTACACTTCTTCTACGTAACATCAGCATCTTTAATGGTAAGTCATACAGGTAAAGCAAAAAGAAAGACATTACAAATCCCTACCAAATCATAAGCAAATCCTAAGTCACTCTTTGGATTTTTAGGCACATTACCGCAAGGCATTCGTAAACACAACAGAGAAATCTTGAAAGGGGCGCCTTTCTATTCAATAACTATTTGAAGGTAACTTGTTAGATGGATCCATGGACTGCGCAAGAGCAGAATAATATTTTTTACAGTAAAACAATAGAAATCCGGCAAAACAATGCGCAGTCATTATGGGGTACATATTATTCGGCTGAAGATAGTATTTTCAGGTGACTCAACCATTACAAAAACGATATTTATGCTAAATGATACCAGGTTTTAACACCAATGCACCAATAAGACAACCTAACCTATGGTCGTTTTAAGCAATGTTAACATCAAAATACCAAATTAACTTACACCTAGGGCTCTTGTTCCAGCAAATCGCTCCGGCTCAGACAAAACTCAAGAATATTTTACTGGACGAAACACAGAAAGAAAACAAGATAACTAAATTTTCAGAAAACGTCTTTGTTGAATATCGTGTCTTTTGTTTAAAACCTAACTAAACTAAAAACTAATCCAAGCAAGATTCAAGAAACCTGATTGGTAGAACGAGATAATTTGTTAGAGTTTTTTATAGTTTAATAGCAAAATTAGTTTGAAAATCGAGACTTACCAACTCCACGACACCTCATCAGCCTACCTCTCCTTCCTGTAAAAAATAAACAAAGAAGGAACATTTAAAAATAGAATAAGAGATCAACTACAAATCTTGAAAATTGTTTTATATAAGGATTTGTAAAACCTTGTTTGAGTTATTTGAGTTTCTCGGCAATGCCAAAACGTTACCGTTAAATTTCCATATCTGTCCACTCTTGCTCACTCCATACACTCCTGTACATCCGGGAGATACGAAGCGCAGTCGACCACCAACACGAACCCAGTTCCTACCAGTTGGTCTCCTACGGTGCACACCCGCTCGATAGTAAATATAGCTTGCTCTGGTTGTACCCCAGACTACGCCATTTGGACCGCTCTCGATTTGATTAAGACGACCAGGAATGTAACGCCATTTGGTACCTGAAAATTTAGAAATATTCAAGATATTTTCATGAGTGAGGGCACCATATTAAACACAACGGTCTCTAAAAACGATCACAAAGATCGCTGGTATGATCACAAACCGCTCAGATGATGATTGCCGCAATGGTTGAAACCAAAGAATGCCAAATCCGGGCGCACGCGAGAGCTAACGGCCTCGCGAGACCTTTACTTAGCACTTTCTTTCCATGTGCGCTGGAGTTAAAATCAGAATTTTGTCTCGCGAAGCCGTGATATGCATATCTCTCTTGTCTGATACTTTTTTCCTTTCGAAGCAACTTCCCTGGCTCAGTTGTGTTTATGGAAGAGATATTAAAAATGCACTTCGTGCTCACGCGACTTGCGGTCGTTGTGGTGTTGTTCAACGACTGAAACTTAAGCCCAACAGGGAACAGGGTAGATGACTGACTCATCGTGATCGCTTACTGTAAACTGTATAACTTTAAGTACCAAGAAAACAAATCAACAAAACTAGAAAAGCGGCGCAAATAAGACACACTTGGAATGACTACAATTCTTGCAAATCGAACTTAAGAAACCAAGTTAGCTGAGCTTAGTTTTCGATAGTTGAAGGGATTTAGTTTATAGCAAAAAAATTCTAAAATATTTTTACCTGTAACTGCAACCGCGGCTTTTGCAAAAGCTCACACACAGCTTTCTTTAAAGAAAGCATATATCAACAAAACAAGAAAGGAAGCTTGAAGACAACAACAAGTTTATTTATACCTATTGATTACAAGTGATATCAACAATAAAAAAAAAGGAAATAAAATACAGACAAAGAAGGTAATTGTTTCCCAGAATAACCTTGGGGTTAATCAAGCTGGGTCACGGTTACTTGTTATTTATAAGCTATGTAGTACGGTCGAACCCTTGTTTTTAACAGCTCAGGAATAAAAGTAATTACCTTGGGGCCTTCTTCGTGACAAGCCATATCTGAAGTAAATGAAGTCACGACGGTTCACGCCCCAGGCTCCAAAGTGACCAACTGACACATATTTCAGGCCTCCAGGTACACGACGCCAGCCGTTTCCTTGGGGTCTCTTCCAATGGATTCCTGTTCGGCACCAGATCTGGTGGTGTTTACTTACTCCCCAAACGAGACCGAACGGACCGGAATCAATCTGCATCAGTTTACCACCAATGTGTATCCACTTTCTGCCAACTCGGTTTCGCATGGAACCTGAAACAATGAAACAGATAAATTTTGGCACAACTGCAAAGATGTTGAAACCAACGCGGGCCGTCATCGTATATTTGTTTCGAGTCAATCGAGAGCTGTTCCAGTGCGAAAAGACTAAACCAAAATACAAACAGTTAGTTATTCTTTTGAGACAACCGTATGCGTTAGCCACCATTGTTACTTAGTTTGTTCTTCAATATATACAGAACTGATTTTCAACGACAAGACAGATAACTCTCTAAAAGTTACTTGACAAACAAGGCTTATATCAGTGTACTTTCTACATTTGTTCTGGAACACTGGCCGCGTTATTGAACAAGAAAACTGGACATGGGATTGCGAGCGAACTCTAGTAGGTTTCTGAGAGTTTGTTCAAAAAGGCTAGGATTATTATACCTTAAATTCTACGATTCTTGAAAACTCCACGCGCCAGCTATTTCGTTCATATTCCCAGGCTAAACGTTTTTATCTCTCAAGGACTTTGTCATTTGATAAACCGAACTGATATGAGGTGTTAAAAACACGCGCTCACAATTCGCATAATTTAGCATAAACCGACAAACTTCAATTAAGACCGCGGAGAAGTGTGAAGTTTAACTTCAATGGGCCATTAAGTGGAGCAAAGTTTTCTGCTTTCACAGGAACTCTGATTATGCATAACATATTTTAAAAGTTTTGAAAAGTTGACACCTACAAAAATAAAGGGAAAGTCTTGACTGTTTCACTCAATTTACAAGCTCATATACAGAAAAAGCTGTCGCGAGAAAGGTTGATGCCTAAACTTTTAAACTGGCTTTTTACACCGAGCGCGGTTTTTTTTCTCTGTAATTTTGGTGATTTTGACGGGTTTGAAGCAAAAAGTGTTCGCACAAAAACTTTCTAATTGAGCCGAACGCCCGTTGATCCGTCATTTTAGTGCCTAACAGTTTCATGGATTTGCCAGTATGGTTTGTTTGCGTAAAACAGGCTTCGCAAAAAACTCCGCGTATAAAATTTATCGCGGGTTCGTTCGTTTGCTTTTACGTGCTCGGTTTTTGCCATTGAATCCAGCAATGTGAGTCGCTGGAATTCCCTGCATACATGAGGGAAGGACTTGTTAAGCTTATTACCTGCTTAGAGGATTTTGACAACCCAAAGTTTGATATGCAAGATGTATGAGACAAGAAGTGGTCATATTTATTAATTCCCGATACCAAGCCAAACGGATCAACTTTTTTAAACTTTATTATTGAACTCCCTCAAAAGGGGTAAATGTCAAAAATCCGCACCGCAACGTTCTCCAGATATCATCCTGTCGGCTGTCTGTCGGCCGACCGTTTACCGACACTCCGAATAACCAAACCTAAGTCTATTTTACTATGTTAACAAATATATGTATGAACACTTGCGAGATAATTCTATAGTTTGGAAATAACTGAAATATCTCTGAGACTTAAAAAATGTACCTACCCCATCGGTAGTAAATATTATGTCCACGGTTAACTCCCCATATTCCACCTTCTCCAGCAGAAACATGCATCAAACGGCCACCAATGCGTCTCCAGCTTCGCCTGTTTCGTCTCAGTTTCCAAATCAAGCCAGCTTTATTTACTCCCCAGACTGCTCGAGAGTATCCAGTGTCGATTTGTTTCAAGGCTCCGGGGATGCGTCTCCATTTAGCTGGGTAGAATTTTAAAAAAATGATGTCTGCTGTTATTTACAGGTATCAACAAGGGACCCTCTCGTGACAGACCACACGTAGAAGCTTTCCTTTGTCGACGCATGGGCTAAAGGTTCTTGTCCACGGACGGAACTGGCTAAAAGCTCAAGAAAAACATTTAACACCTGGCACTAAAGCTGGTACCCTCAGTAGGCAGTCAGTAATCTTATTGCCGTAGGCCAACGGTTCGCAAGTAAGATATTGGCGAACAAGTAACAATAAATGTAATGCTCAACTAAACAAAGGACGGTGTGAAATACTAGTAATTTGCTTTTATTGTCTATCTCTTTCTTGTTTCCTTTCTTCTTCTGTCTTTGTCCAGCTTTTGCTGATTTGTCTTCTCGTTTTCTTCTCGTTTAAACAATTTCGCCTCGGTCTGAGAGCCCTCTTCAGCGTTTTTTTATGTCTATACCAGTATGATAAAAAGGAAAATATGTAAGAATATATACCTTTGGGCTTTGGTCTTGGGCGATGAACACCTTTAAATGAAAATATGGATAATTAGTAAGAAGTAGTATGGTAGAATTGAGAACGACAGAAGGCGTGACGAGAGCGGAAGAGAGAAGACGAGCGAAGCAGGAGGACAAGCGAAGGAGACGGAAACGACGGAGAACATCATAATCGTCGCCAACTAACCATCGCTGTAGCGGTTGCGGGAAAGACTGTCACTCCAGAATTGGCCTAAAGAGCCACTCCCGAAAATGCCAAAAGTTAAAGGGTGCTACCCATCGTCTCGGGACGAGACGGAAGGATGGAAACCAACTACGGTAGTTAGCACTTATGAAGATTTTAAAGTAATACCAGTTTAAACTTACCCACGCTACGACATCTTAAGAATTTGCGACTTATTCTCCCTGTGAAAAACAATTAAAATCAGTGTCAAAGAGCCATTGGTATCAAGAATTCTAAACCAAAAACAGTCTTCCGCTAGAGAGTCCTTGCCAAAAGAAGAAAAATGACGATTTTCTTAGGCATCCAACTTGAAGAAGATGTATGGTATTTATAGGACACTTTAAGAAAGTCAGTTCTAAGGGACTGGTTAATGAAGTAATAAGCATTTGCTCAGTTTGTTTTAACACAACTCGATGGAGGAAAAACGAGGCTTGTGTTCTTTCTTCATGAGCTGAAAGAAGGGTAGCATTGAAATACTTAATTCAACAAGGAAACACACACAATGAAACCACCCTGTAGCAGAGAGCTGAAAAAAAGCTTCCATGTTCAGAAACCAGCCCCCATAATTTCACTCACTTATGCCGGCAGAAATTACCTATTCAAACACTTACCGCGATACCGCCATATTTGTTGGTTCCTACTGACTCCATACACACCGGTACATCCGGGAGCGACATAGTTCAGGCGGCCTCGTACATGCAACCAGCGTCGGCCGATGGGATTACGACGAGTGACACCTGACCTGTAGAAGATCTGGTCGCGTCTGTTAACGCCCCAGACAGCTCCAGTGGGTCCAGCTTCGATTTGCTTCAGTCTTCCTCCAATGCGACGCCAACGAGAACCTATACATTTTTTGTAGGGTAAATCTCAAATAAATTTATCCCGTATTATCTAGATTTAGTAAGTACATGAAGTGTAGTTTAAGGTTTGGTTTAATAAAGGGTGTGTGAAAGTCATGCATACAATAGAGAAAACATGACGTCCTTATTTAGGTATGGGCTACAAGTATTGGGGTGGTTTGCCAAACCAAATACTTTTAAAATCAAAATCGATAAGTAACAAGCCAGAACGAAGAAGTTTGGATATGCCAAACAATATATGCTTTATATAAAAAAAACTACAAAAAATAGATGAAGAACAAAAACCGTTAACTTTAAAAAGTTAAGAGCTTAAAAGTTTTGGCCTACAGTTTTTAAATACTGTATCTTAGAATGTTATAACAAAAAAGTCTAAGTTCCGCTGGCTTACTGACATTTGTCAATTAATTTCTGTTCTTGTACTAACTGCTCAGAAGACAACTTGCATTTTTGAATAATGAAACACCAATCTATCATATGTCTTATTGCATTTATCACGTATCAGCAAAAAATAAGTTTGCATCTTCTTATAGAGCAGCTGTTTAAGAGTATGTTAACCAACAGGGTTCTTACCTTGAGGCCGTGCTCGCGACATTCCGTACCGGAAGTATATGTAGTTGAACCGGTTTACTCCCCAAGGGCCAAACTGACCAACCGATACGTACTTCAGTCCTCCGGGAACTCGGCGCCAGCCTCTTCCCTTCGGGTTTTTCCAGGAGATGCCTATACGGCACCAGATCTGCTGATTTCTGCTGACTCCCCACACGTGACCGAACGGACCGGAGTCAATCTGCATCAGTTTTCCTCCAATACGGATCCATCGGCTTCCAACTCGGTTCCGTAACGAGCCTTGACATAAAAACACAAAGCTTTAGTTTCTCTTCCTGCTAAACATTGGACATGATTGAATTTGTAGCTTTGGTTCTTGCAATCTTTTGAAGCCTTCATTGCTTGACAAATTTTATAATCTTCGTCTTCTTATTTAGCGCAAACAGCGCGTCCTTGCTACCAAGTAGGACAATATATATTATGTACATGAAATGTTTGCGGAATGCTAGTTCAAAAACAAATAATAGAGACTACAACTTTTCTGTAAGCTCATAAAAATTGTCTTTAAGAGATCTCTGACTTGTCCAGAAACAAACACTGTCCATGTTTGATGACGGCGTGGTGCGAACTTATGATCAAACAAAACGCACTGCGTAAAGTACCACCGAACAAGTTAACAAGAAAGCTTGTATCCGCGTTAAGAATTGCATTTGCAATTATAGAATTTTCTAGGTTGTTCTGAAACCGTGATAGGTTTATTTGTGCAATGCTTCAATTTTATGGCCTCCATTTAACCAGTTAAGCCCGTATTTAAATCAACGTCAAAATAAAACTGACTGAAATCTGTAGAAACACAACAAAACAAATTGTACCATGAATAAAGCATTCTTACCCAAGCGGTAGTAAATTTCATCCCCCCTGCTTATTCCCCACACTCCGCCTTCTCCAGGAGAAACATGGGTTAAACGACCACCGACGTGTCTCCAGCTTCGCCTGTTTCGTCTCAGTTTGTAGATATACCCAGCACGGTTTACTCCCCAGACTGCTCGAGAGTATCCAGTGTCGATCTGTTTTAAGGCTCCAGGAATACGCAGCCAAAGACGGCCTAAACATTATGGGTGATCATTAAACAGATGATTCAGCAGAAAGCACAATGAATTAAAAACAATAAAACTCCAATAATAGAAGCTTGTAGCTCTTTAAATACTTACTTGGTTTCTTTATTTATTGAAGTATTATATATAAGGGTCTTTTTCTTAGTATTAGCTGATTTACCGTGGTTTGTTATACTTTAGTTTAGTTTATTACTATAAATATTATTGATATTATGTTATACTATTATTGTTATTGTTATCATTATTGTTGTTGTTGTTGTTATTATTATTATTATTATTATTATTATTATTACTATTATTATTATTTTTCGAAAATCTAATGCAAAATCAAACTATTTTTCTCTAAAAATCTGTTTTGCACATGTTTCTCATAGTTTGAAATCTGGGATTTCAAGACGATGTTCTTCATTAATTCACGAAATCAAAGGAGAGGTGTTACTTACTGATTATTTGATCAAGAGGTTCATGGTTTCGTCTGGTAAAAATTGTTCTTTTTTTCTTGTTATCTTGGCTATCGGCTAAACTTAACAATGTACCATGCATGTATATAACTCATTATCACAAGCATTTGAAACTAACCCATAGTTAAGCAGTATCCCCATCTCTTGTGCTTTTTGAAGTTGGAAGTGAGTGAACACCAAGGCCGCTTTGCATTGATTTTGGTGCACGACCGGTACCATCTTCCTCGGTACTTGAACGGGAACTTGCAGTATTTACCCTTGTTGGTCATGATTTTAACTGTTGGTGGAAATTATAACTATCTGTGATCTCCGTGTAAGTAAACATCATTCGTAAACCTCGGTTTAAATTCATTTCACAACACTGGATAGCCCTTTTTGTACCATACAAAATCTTATCAACAAACATACAACAGTTATAAAAAACTTAGCAAAAAAATTATTTCGCCGAATTAAGCCCACAAGAGAACAAGCTAGCAGGCTATGCCTAAGAAAACACTCAGTTTTTCTATGCCGCTACGAAAACTGCCATGTAATGAAAAAAGAAGCCTACACTTGTTCAAATAAAAATGATCTAATATATTACTTAATTTTGTAGTAATGATTTATTTGTTCCAAATTCAGATGGCTCCACTTAGCTAGAACTTCATCAACTTTTAATATCAGCAGAAAGAGTGAAAACTAATAATGCTAGTGAAAGATGTGCGAGAAGAGGGTAGAAGGTATCCGAACTGATCCGGCCCATGGCCAGCAAGAAGTCGAAACAGAAGAAGACGCGTTCATCTAGGAAGTCGTCTTTTTTAACGAAATATAGACACAAAAAACAATACATGGACGGTTTTCTATATGACATAGCGTCAAGTCAGCCACAGAAACATCACGTTATATTTCTATTAAAGAGTTATCAGCCTTAACAAAGAACGGAATATCTCCAAAAGTCAAACCCGTGAGACATATTCTCGTGTCACGATGGCTTTCAGCCATTTCACTCGCACGTTACTACCGAAAGTACGCTATCTTCTTTCAAGACCTACAGATGCCGATAAGATTATAAATGTTTTCTTACCAGGCTTTGGCTTGGGACGATGAGCACCTAAGAACAAACACATAAAGTTAACTTTGTTCTTTGATTGTTTCGTATTTTTTAACTACAACAAACTTACTTGTTTGATAGTGAAATGAAACTCGGAGGAGAAACGAAAAAATTAGCAAACCCTAGGTGACAGAGGTACGACTCGCTGCTTTCGGCTTTTAGCGAGTAATGCCTCTGGTACCCAGGGTAAAAGTGGCACAGACTTCTCGGCAAAACTTAAAACAAGACAGAAAAAAGGCATGTACGTGTATCATAACTGATGGTCAATCATATGCAAAGTCAACAAAACTTAAGAAACATGAACAGTTACCGAAGCATCATACTCGGGCCTAGTTATCTCACTCAATGAATTGTGAAAGCTCTCAACACAGAACATATCTCAAATAACTTACCAACTACGCGGCATTTCAAAAGTCTCAAACCTTTTCGGCCTGTAACAAAACAAGTAAAACTCTCGTGATTTACTGAATCTAACTTTAAAGTCATCGACTCCGGTATTTTTCCTCAACTCATTTGATAAAAACTTACCTCGGTAACGCCATATTTGTCCATTCTTGCTCACTCCGTACACACCCGTACATCCGGGAGAAACGAAGCTCAATCGACCGCGAACACGCGCCCAGTATCGTCCGACTGGTCTACGGCGACTGACTCCACCTCGATAGTAAATGAACCTGGCTCTGTTTGTTCCCCATACAACTCCTTTTGGTCCACTCTCGACTCGATTCAGTCGTCCACGAACGTTCACCCACCGAGTACCTACAAAAAATTTAAATTAAGAACTGCCCATTTTGTCGGCACTGTTTTTTTTCAATGCCATACTTTGTTTTAACTTCTTTTAGAATGACTTTGGAGTATGGATTTCAATGTTGTTTCTGGTGATTTGGTGAACATAGAGATTGAGCTAGACAGAAAGAGCTTATTTGGTTTTTGCGGAACATATTTTCCCGTGGCTTTATTTGCGCAGTTACGACAAGGAAAAGTGAAACAAACGTTGGATTTTGCGAAAGCGTAGTTGGCATAATTTTATTTTTCAAAAAAACCCGAACTAAAACCTATCAGTCTAAACAAGACAAGACGACTTTTCAATACCCCTCGCTATTACCTATTTGCAGAAACCTATTTCAAATCCAACTAATTAGGTGTGCTAGCTTTCAAAACTAAAGCTAGAGCTGAAATGATTGAAATGACTTGAGATAAGGTACATATGTTGCACGTAAATTTCACATGTATCCGAATTAACTTTATTATTACTAACATCTGTAAAATGGAGCTTACCATGTTATAATTTGTTAGTATGTCTATACATAAACAGTACATATAATTGATCACGTCTATCAATTTTTTTGTGATTCAAATATTTTACCATGGCATTAAATTCCTAGCCTGCGTCGCAGACACTTGTAAACATCCGTGTACACAGTCTATAGTGACATTTAAAAATAATTGACAAGTCCGGCTGCCGCGCAGGCTATAAATTCCGCGTGTGGTTTTTGTTTTGGAGGCTTTAGCTTTGCAATTTGTCTATAATCGCACAAATTGCGCACATAAAGACGCGCGAAATAAAATAAGAATAAGGTAATTTATAACTGAGGTATGAGTAGAAATATTTTAGTTTTGTCCTGATTTCACTCACACTCAGAACATAATTACCTTGAGGCCTTCGCCGTGAAACTCCATATCTGAAGTAAATGTAGTCGTGTTTGTTCACGCCCCAGGAACCAAACTCTCCTGCCGAGACATACTTCAGGCCTCCTGGAACACGTCGCCATCCACGTCCCTTCGGGTTTCTCCATGCGATGCCAGTACGGCACCATATTTGGTGATGTCTGTTGACACCCCATACGATACCAAACGGACCAGAGTCGATCTGCATCAACTTGCCACCAATGTGAAGCCAGCGACTACCAACTCTGTTGCGCATGGAGTCTTAAAGAATAAAGGTCAAACTTATAAACAGAAAATTATTTTGCTGGATCAAGGGATGTAAAAGCCTACAGATTAACTTTAGTAGAACTCGAAAAACCTCTTGTGGTCCAACTAGTCAATTTAAAAAATCTTCTAACTGAAATTGGTTGAGGTCCGTGAGCCAAGTCCCATTTTAAGGGCCCTCGTATTTTTCATTTACTTTATTCCAATTGGTTAGCTTGTAGCCCAATCTTTTTGACTGCTGTGTTGTATTGACGACATGAAAAACCAGGTTGGCAAAACAACAGGCAGCCAGTGTCATTACAACTATAATGACAAAACATACTGTAGTGCCATATTGTAGTGTGTAGTACATAGTAAAGTGTGCATGAAGTATCAATACAACTATAATGGCCAACATGACTTTTATAACTGCATCTCAGGTTTTAAGTCTCGGCTTCTCTTCACTTACCATTGGTAGCTACTAGTCTACAACCTGGTTGTCACACGACTCGTACAACACGATTTGCCTGAATTACTGTTCTGATATTATCAGTCACTTACCCAAGCGGTAGTAGATATTGTGTCCACGATTAACTCCCCATATTCCACCCTCTCCAGCAGAAACATGGATCAGACGACCACCAATGCGTCTCCAGCTTCGCCTGTTTCGTCTCAGCTTCCAGATCTGTCCAGCACGGTTCACTCCCCAGACAGCTCGAGAGTATCCAGTGTCGATCTGTTTCAAGGCTCCAGGTATACGTGTCCAACGGGGTTTACCTAAAAATACAATATTAAATTAAGATAGCGGTTGATAAATGGATAACAAATATAAGAAATGGATTCAAATTAGTTCCACTATTGTCAGTTTCTTTCAAACAAAAATTCAGTTCGACGTTAGGCCCGGTTTTATTTAAAGGCTATAACAACATATACGTGGATTTAAATCAATAAACTTAGACTTCGTGTGAGTCAATAAACTATTGTTAAATAGCATCAGATACATGGTTTTGCTTTGAGTTTTCCAACCATAAGTGGCTATTGAGTTAATAAAGCTAATGTGAATTATCTATGTGTCAACAAAATATCTGCTTACCTGTTGGCTTCGGCCTGGGACGATGAACACCTGATAACAAAGCAACATTACGATATTACTTGTGAACATTATTTGTAACATTTGTGCACACTAAAGCGCTTTTAATTATTCGTCACAGTTGACTCCCGATGACTTGAACCTTCGCTAACCCGAACTTCCCGCTAAATTGAGATGTCATTTTCATTTCCCTTCAGGTCATTTTTAATATAGTTTTATTCTCGATAACTCGATTATTTTTCTGCTCCCCCTTTAAGGTTTGTGTTATCGGGGACCGACTGTAACACTTAGTTTTTCCCTAAAGACAACGCTTTTTCTTTTTCCTTAGTTCTGGTGGAGTGCTGATTACGAAATCCAAGCACTTAACCTATCAATTGTCTTTGTTCTCAAATGATATCAAACTCATGTATGTGTTATCTTCTCGATCGTTACTAAAATATAAGCAATATCAGTATATACAGTTTAAAATATCTCAGTAGGCTAAGCCTAGCAACGGATAATTTTTCTGCTTATTCGTGCAATAAGTGTTATCTTTGAAAACTTACCAACACTGCGACATCTGAGTGACGATCTTCCTCTTCTCCCTGAAAAAGTGATCGACTTACATTTAACTAAAATGAATCATGTTATCGCGTATCCAACAAATACCTTTAGTACAAAGCTTTATCAAACTGACAACTAAATGTAAACTGACGTTTTTGATTTTGCAATTAAACCTCCTGAAACTTCATTGCTATGTAACAATACATAAAATGGTAAGAAGAGCCAGTGTTTTTCAGCTCCTCTTGTAAATATGGAAACAAGATCACACATTCATAATAATCGTTAACTTTATTTTATCAGCAAGCCCTATCCTCACTAAAATAATATTCAAAGAGTTCCTAGAAAACATAACTAAACAACAGTAGAGCATAAAGCTACATATCAAAAAACGGAGTTAGATTAAATGTTAAAAACTATACTCTTGTATACGTGATTAAATAAATCTTCAATTTTTGTAGCACTGCAGTTTACCGTAATATCGCCATATTTGTCCATTCTTGCTCACTCCATACACTCCTGTACATCCGGGAGATACGAAGCGCAGTCGACCACCAACACGAACCCAGTTCCTACCAGTTGGTCTCCTACGGTGTACACCCGCTCGATAGTAAATATAGTTTGCTCTGGTTGTACCCCAGACTACACCATTTGGTCCGCTCTCGATTTGGTTCAGACGACCAGGAATATAACGCCATTTAGTACCTGAGAAATCAGAACAGAAATTGAAATAAGATCAAATTATTTAGTAATATTATTCATTGCGTGCACTTTCCTTAATACTTCTCTGACTGTTTCATTCTTTCTTTCTGTTTGTTTCTCTCTCTTTATCTTTTGTCTGTCTTGTATTGCGTTGTGTTGTATTGTATTGTGTGGTGTCGTGTTGTTGTGTGTTGCGTTGCGTCGTGTTGTGTCGTGTTGTGCCGTGTCGCGAGTTGTGTTTTGTTGTGTCGTGTTGTTGTGTGTTGTGTTGTGTTACGTTGTGTTGTGTTGTATTGATGACAACTAGAATAAATTCATAGTTACCCTGAGGCCTTCTTCTTGATATCCTGTAACGGAAATATATGTATCGGGCCCGGTTCACTCCCCAAGCACCAAATTGACCAACGGATACGTATTTCAGTCCGCCAGGCACACGACGCCAGCCGTTTCCTTGTGGTCTCCTCCAAGTAATCCCAGTACGGCACCATATTTGGTTTGCTTTGTTGACACCCCACACGAGACCAAACGGACCTGAGTCAATCTGCATCAGCTTGCCACCAATGTGAAGCCAGCGGCTACCAACTCTGTTGCGCATCGAACCTGAACCAGATTAATTAGTCGAATTGTTCATGAGAAATTTTTGTGTTTAAAGAATTAGTGTTTTATTGCCAAAATTTTAAGTTCATATCAGAATCTTAAACTACAATCGATATTAAAGAACAATAACAAAAAGATTTTGCAACTGAAGTACAGTCTTTGTCTCAAAACGAAGCTTTTAGCTTTCTAACGTATCTTAAAGTCCATTTCCACCAATTTCTGACTTTACTTAGCAATTTCATCCAACTTCGCAAAGTACGGTTTTGTTCTTATACATTTAAAAACAACTTGGTAAGGCTTCACCCGAGAGTTTGTTGTGCATCGTGTTCACAAGACATTGGGCCCTTTTATTAAGAAATTTAAACAAAAACACCTATACTGAAAATGTATGACTGCACATCCGAAAATAAAACAAAACGGATGATTTACAATTTATATCAGTAACACTAGGTATATAATTATCCCTCATGATTAGCATGATCGTTTGACGCCGCAAAAGAAAAAAAAAGGAAAATGAAGTTGATTGAAAAGACCTAGGGACGCAAAAGTAAATGTCGTGACCGCGATTTAGTCCCCATATTCGGCCACCTTTTCTTCTAACACTAATTATCTTGTATCTTTTTTTGAAAACGTCAGTCACTTACCCAAACGGTAGTAGATATTGTGTCCACGATTAACTCCCCATATTCCACCTTCTCCAGCAGAAACGTGGATCAGACGACCACCAATGTGTCTCCAGCTTCGCCTGTTTCGCCTCAGTTTCCAAATTTGTCCTGCACGGTTCACTCCCCAGACTGCTCGAGAGTATCCAGTGTCGATCTGTTTCAGTGCTCCAGGGATACGTCTCCATTGGGCTACGGAAATCAAGAAACAAAACAATTTTACATTCGGAGACAACATCAAAAATTCAAACAGTGGCAGATACCTTCCACAACAATTAACTAGCTGTGGCGGCCTCAGCCGAGCTGCACGCTTTGAAGCAAAGTGAACGGTTTGTGATGCAAGCAACAAGCTCGGCCGTGTTGGACGTCCCGACATCTCTCTTGAGGGTGACGGCACTTTATAATTTCAAAGGTAAAGACATATTGATAAATTTGTATTAGCTGTAATTCCAGCCGAAACTACGTTTTAAACGTTATAAATATACGTTTTGTTCTTAGACTTTTGCGCAAACCAAAATAGTTTACTTGTACTTTTTAACGACCCTCGCTGGCTACAATCAAGCGAACGACGAACTGAATGATTTGAGGATTTTCACCCATTTTCCTACCAGTAACCACCCTTTTTTGTCTTCTGTTACTCGCCTTTTGCTTAAGTACATACATCTATGTGAGTGTCTTATGTATTACTTTACATTGTACTATAATTAAAAACAAACATACATGTAGATAATTAAACGAATGCATTACAACACACAATAAAACGAATTATTAATAAATACCTCTGGGTTTAGGACGTGGCCGATGAACACCTGCAATTTGACAAACAAAGTATTACCTTTTAAGTTAACATAAATTGTCCGAGTCATTAAACATAACATTGTTTTAATTATATTCAATAAGCATAAAGTTCAAGACATACCAACGCTGCGGCATTTTAAAAGCCTGCTGCCTCTTCGTCCTGTAACGTAAGAAAGAACGGAAATAAAACAAACAATTAGTATTTCTTACATTAGCGAAAGAATTTGAACTACCGTGTTTTGTCAGAATGCATATATGTACAACGGAACATTTTTGTCGCATCCGTTCAATAGAACAGTAGTAGCTAGAAATATGATGAAAAACGTTTTAAAATCTACTCCTTAAGTACGCCGCGCGCCATACAATTTCACTTCTTGTACAAACTCTCGTTTGTCATATCTCGCAAACTATTAGACATATTGAAAAACAATGTTTGTTACTAAAAGTTCATTTAAGGTATATTTGTTTTCTGCAAAATTATCAATTTTGGTATTTTGATTCATTCCAACATGAAAGGTAACCTTAATTAACTAATTTCTTACGATGTAAGAATTATACTGAGCCTGCCGGCAGGGGTCGCGGAAAAGCAGCAAGAGAAACAAAGCTAACTGCTCGTAAAAAGAAACATTACTATAGAAGCACCCGCTCCAGGAAACTGCCATGCTTCAACCAAACATTTCGAAGCAGGGACTTTAAGTTTTGGGACTCGAGTCAACGATACTTTCTAATCACGTCTACGCCGCCAAAGCTACAAGTTCAAATGCTTACCACGATATCGCCATATTTGTTGGTTCCTACTGACACCATACACACCGCTACATCCGGCAGCGACGTAGTTTAGGCGACCTCGTACACGGATCCAGAATCTACCCACAGGGTTACGACGGGTCACACCTGCTCTATAGTAGATAAAGTCACGTTTGTTTACACCCCAAACGACTCCATTGGGGCCAGCTTCAACCCGCTTCAGTTTGCCGGCGATGCGGCGCCATCGAGTACCTAATAGCATAAATACATATATCTTAGCTACAGTTTGTCCCATTTTTTCCTCTTTTTGACAATAATATCACATTGGATCTACGTTGCCTACAATTTCTTCAACCAAAGCTCGAATTTCGGGTTCCTGTGCTTAACCTTTCAGAGACATACTTCGGGACTAGAATGTCTTAATTCGAGTCGACACATAGCTTTATCGGCGGATAAACCAACAAAATCCGAAGCCGTAATAACAATATGTGTATTATTAGTAACTTTTTCAAGATGCCACAACTTAGCATAAGTTATCGTTAAAGTATTAATTGTCTTCGCTCTTGCCAAGATTTGTTATAAAAAGACTTTTAAGGAATAAGCAACACTACCACAACACTTTACAAAAAGTTTTGCATTCCCAACACATTACTTTTGTATCTCGATGTGGGACAACCAATTCAAATTTTGTCAAGCTCCGGCTGTGCTTACCTTGGGGCCTTGCACGCGACACGCCGTATCTGAAGTATATGTAGTTGAGCCGGTTTACTCCCCAAGGACCAAACTGACCAACCGATACGTACTTCAGTCCTCCGGGGACGCGACGCCATCCTCTTCCCTTCAGGTTTTTCCAGGTGATGCCTATACGACACCAGATCTGCTGATTTCTGCTGACTCCCCACACGTGACCAAACGGACCGGAGTCAATCCGCATGAGACCACCAGCAACGCGGTGCCAAGCACTACCAATTCTATTACGTAACGAGCCTTTAAAATATAACAACAGTAATAAGAGATAAAGCGCTCAATCTCTTTAAGTTTCCTACATATCCGCCTTTACTCAGCACAACGATCATTTCGCACAAAGATTCTGAAACAAACGGCAAGATTTTGTAGTGTCATACTTTCGAAAATTAACGTGTCACTGCACTATAACGCAGTTCTACAAAAAAGGTTATTTGTTTCCCTTTTTTCTGCAAGTGGATTCAGAGTACAGTACAATGCAGTGCAATTTTATTGTCAGTTTTCCTTTAAGGACTTTTCAAAAGTTTTTTAAAGCAGTTGTTAAAAAATCTGTCTGAAGAGTTATAACTATCTACATATTATTAAAACATACAATATATTTTAAAATAAAAACACTTTTGATTTTGGTGTGAAATTGCAAATAATATAAAAAAGAATAAATTGAAATATAGAAAAAACGGAAATAGAATGATAAGATAGTATTAAGTAAATGCTTCCTTCAAAACAGCTTTCTTGAAAAGCGGGAGCTAATTGATTGCTCTAGTGGACTATTTTATACAGTGTTGTCCAGTAAATGTAAGAATGCTAATACTTCAGGCAACTTGTGCAGTATGGACGTTTACTTAACCAGAAATGATATAGTTTGGGAAATAAAGGGTATTTAGATTTTTAAGTTTTGACTTACCCCATCGGTACCAAATTTGGTATCTTTTGTTGACTCCCCAGACTCCGCCTTCTCCGACTGACACAAGCTGTAATCGACCACCAATGTGCCTCCAGCTTCGCCTGTTACGTCTCAGTTTGTAGATATACCCGGCACGGTTCACTCCCCAGACTGCTCGAGAGTATCCAGTGTCGATCTGTTTCAAGGCTCCCGGAATACGTGTCCAAAGGGGTTTACCTAAGAATGCAATGACAATAAGTTGAGAAAAAGAGGTTGTAAAAGGCTCCAGAGATATGCAAACAAAGATAACCCGGATTGGTGGGAGATTAGAAACACCCACCAGGAATAACAAAACAGTAACATTTAACAAAATTAATACCATTAAGAGAACATTTCCAAGCACCAGAACTAAAAAGCAACCGAAGATTATTCTTACCAGGTTTCGGTCTTGGACGATGAATATCTGTTAGTAACAAAAACAAAAGCAACAATTTATTTCATTGATGAATGAATGGAATTCCTTTGTTGCCTAAACAAGGAGAATCATGTTGCATAACCACATACAAATATATCAACATATTTTCTAGACACTCACGAGTGACTTAGAGAGTCAGTTTATATTGCTGACAAAAATAATTTTGATTGGTAATCTTCTTGCGTGACACTTGATCGTAATCATAGTTATGGGGCATGGTGACTTCGCATCTGTCGTCATTCCGGTCCG
>JAOBRG010146657.1:6298-34184 GCA_027574985.1 Umimayanthus nakama | reverse complement strand
AGGCTACGTTTGCGCCCTATGTTTGTTTCTTATAGGGACATGCATCCAAACGTTTTATACTGCAGTAATAATAATAATAGTAATAGTAATAATAATAATGGTTTATTAGGTCACACACAATAGCATAAAATATGAAGTACAGGGTGTTTACAACAATGTCTATAATAATAATAATAATAATGATATTAACTGTAAAATTACATCTAGTTTGAAGAGGCTGGGTTTACAAGAGATTAAACAACTGTATACAGTTTATAGATACAATTGATGAGTAAATAAATATGATAATTCGATAGAACTAGTCAATTTTCACTATAGCTGGGAAAAAACCCAAACCGTAGCAGTTGGTCTAAACCAATATCTATCCAATTAACCCTTCAATTACATATAGCTATCACACATAATATTATTTTGTATGGTTTACAGTAAAATACAATAAGATGAAAGCAGAGTTTTGTGACCACAAGTCCTCAGTTTTAAATAGATAGTATTCTTTCCAAAGATGAATGATTGACTTCTGAGTGTGTTTAATTATGTTTTTCTGATAATTTTTCTAGTTAACTTTATTGAATTTATATTGCATAGTTCTCAATCTAAAATTTTCAACTTACTCTATCTTGGGAAAATTAAAGTTCAAGGATTATAGAACACTTTTATATTATTCCCTAGTGGCTGTAAAACAATTTTTATCAATACTATTGTCAAATTGAAGTCAAGCTCCAAGAAGTTTTCATACATTTGCTGTATTTCTGCCTTTCCTGCCTCAACTCATCATTAATTTGTGTTGACATTTTTGAATAAGATTATTAACTGAAAGCAGTGCATTCTCCGTAATGCTTTGCTTTGTAAACTAGTTCAGTGCTAGTTAAAGTGGATGCAAGCATGTAGGCAAATTTTGCAGAGTGCAGATTCAGTGACGCTGCAAAGGTATGTTTTGGTGAATGATGTAAAAACCCCTTATCCCATAGTTTAACTTGCTAAATATTGAAACAAACTTATAAAAGGTTTATAATTATTGCTGTGTTTGTTTAATTCCAGAATATACGAGCTACGCAACAAGGAAAGAATTTCTGTTGCAGCAGCATCTAAACTGCTAGCCAACATGGTGTATGGTTACAAGGGCATGGGGCTTTCAATGGTAAGTTTTGGAGTATTTTAACTGTAGGTCAGCTCCTAAATAGTACATGTAAGTTGTTAGTGGTTACAGGGGCACGGGGCTTTCAGTGGTGGAGTTGATTAACTGTGGTTCCATTACTGAATAGGAAGTTGTTTGATGGTTACAAGGACATGGGGCTGTCAGTGGTGGAGTTGATTAATTGTGGTTCCATTCCTAAATTGTGTGACTTTATGTCTTAGTTTACTATTTCCATATCTTTTCCCACAGGGTACAATGATCTGTGGATGGGACAAGAGGGTGAGTCTTTTCCTACCACTAGCAAAATGTATTCTTTTATTTAATAATAAAACTTGATCCGTACTGAAATATTTTAAAAATATACATGAATATGAATCATTGAGTTTTGCTACAATCCAGCAACCAAATCGTTCCTTTAAAGTGGGTAAATTAGATACTAAATTACTGGTACTGGTTATTTCGACTGGGAATTATATGCTTCAATGGTAAAAACTTTGGTCATTTGGTTCTTATTTTTCTGGGAAGAAAGTTGGTGAAAAAAGTTAAGTCAGGTAAACGCTATTTTGTTCTCAAGTCATTGAAAAGTAAGGGAGTTCTCTTTCAGATATTTCCAAAAATAAGCCATTTTCCGCAGTTACGCTCTCAGACTGTATATTGCAGGCAAACAACATGGTTGTGATAGATTTCACTGATTGATATCCTGTTCAGGGGCCTGGTTTATACTATGTGGACAGCGATGGCAGTCGCCTGACACACAGCATGTTCTCTGTGGGTTCAGGGGCTACCTATGCCTACGGAGTACTTGATAGTGGGTACAGTTACGACATGACTCCGGAGGAAGCTTACGAGTTGGGTCAGCGGGCCATATACCATGCAACTCACCGAGATGCCTACAGTGGTGGTGTGGTTAACTGTAAGTTTGACTCTGTTATCGTTTTTCCTAGGGGGGGAACTGTACTTCTGTATATGGGCAATATGAGGTCATACTGCAAGATAGGGCATAGTTTCTCGACCTATATTCATGTCAAAACAGGGTATTTTGGCAGATAGTGTTTTACAGGGTTTATGATACATTTTGTTATATGGCTAACTGAATATCCATGAACATTGTGATTGTTCAATTTCAGGTCCGTAATTAAGGACTTTTAGCTCTTGACCACCTGTGAAAATGTCAGATGACTTCATTCCTTTCCTGGAATAATCAGCAAAACCATATAAAAATAACTTAAACCTTGCCTTGTCGATATGTTTGGCAAATTACAAATCCTCAATCCTTTCCTTGGTAACCGGACGTTTCGTTCCCAAATCGTTTCATTCCCTGGACGCTTCGTTCCCAGTATTGGACAGTTCGTTCCCAGCACAGACGATTCGTTCCCAGACTGAAGTCGATTCGTTCCCCACCTTAACCTAACTGTTCCAAATGCAAACATTCACCTCCGCTACATCATGGAACGAAGTGTGTGTGTGTGTTACTATTGACTTAAATGTGTTTTAAAGTCGTTGGGAAGCAAAGGACTTGGAAGTTATGTAATGTTCTACTTTTGTCATACCTGTTTGTGTCCGTCTTACTAAATAAAGGTGTTATTTCCTACGGTAGAGTTGACGTTGTATCTTTTTTTCTCCATAAGTTCATCAAGTCGAGAGACAAACTCCAGCACCATTATTTGCAATTTGCATTTTTTTTTTTAGTGCTCAGTGTAAGACGAACCGAACGGATAGAGACGTGTCGGACGATCCAAATAGAATCTGTCGAACTTATAATCAGAATCATAGTTAATAGCAGCAATTGAACTTATTTTAAAACTAAATTGATTTGTACTTTCGAATTAATATATTTAGGAACGAGGCGTCTGTGAAGGGAACGAATCGACTTCAGTCTGGGAACGAATCGTCTGTTCTGGGAACGAACCGTCAAACACTAGGAACGAATCGTCCTGGGAACGAAACGTCCAGGGAACGAAACGTCCTGTAACCCTTTCCTTAATTGTTTTAATGGCCATGGTATTTGCCCGTGTATAATGTGCACCCCTATTTTGAAGCCTGTTTTCAGAAAAAAAAAGCGTTTCATTTTCAACATCATTCTTGTCGAAAAATATTTTCTGGAAAAAATTAGCAGAAAAGTCAAATCTAGCTCTGCTTGCAAGAAAATCAGTTACAAGAGTTGATGCAAATCATTTAGTTCTGTCTGTTTGGTGATATATCAAGTTTTGTTATGTTTTCTTCGTTTTCTTTTGCTGTTTTGCTGCTGCACGATCGAACTGCGAGCACAACGTCTGTAACACTTTTTGTGGTATAAACCAACATTCACTATATCTATTTCAAATTCTTGTTTCTAGTGTACCACATGAAGGAATCTGGCTGGATAAAGGTATCACAGACTGACGTTATGGGGCTTCACTACAAATATCAGGAAGAAAAGGCAAAATAACCAGAGAACATTTGCAACAATTTGTGCGTGTCTTCTGTTTCAAACTGGACGTGAGTTCTTGTTAGCTCCACAACATTACACAAAACCACAAACTTTGAGTTCAAATAAAAACAACATGTCTGATACAACTATTGTCTTTTTGTTTTTATTTTTGTTTTTTTTGTTTTGTACAAAAATACAAAAATAGCACTACTAACATTTTTTCCTCCTAATATATAATTATTTACAAATATGCAAACTTCGTTATGGGTAGTTGGACACTCCAGGAATCAAGGATACAGCATTAAGAAAATGAAAAGAAACTGTTAAGAAAATTAAATTCGAAATAAATAAATCTAAAAGGTCAAGTATAAAGCATATTATTTATTTACTACTTTAAAATGACAAAATGGTATAAAGCAAACCACTGATGTTAAGTAAACCTTTTTTGTCTATTTTTCCCTACACTGTAAAACTTGTAAACTAATGCCATAATTTAAGACTTTCTATTTAACATTTTATTAACTTCACCCAGTAAGAACATATTTTTGACCTTTGAATTGATTAACTATAAAAAAATGTTTGTAAGACGTCTTTCTATGACATTTTAAGAAACTTTTTTTGCACTATCAGAGATGGAGTAGCAATGTCAAAATTATCATTATCTCTGGCGCAACAAATTACGCGACCAAAACCTTTGAGAATTTTGTTTCCACTCATCATACATGTATATTAATTTCATCGTATTCGTGCTGTTCATTGATACATATTAAGTAAGGTAATGCAGTAATGATTTCTGGTGTTTTCTATTAGGTTGAAAATTAATAAAAACAAATTCTTTTTTCTAGATAGGACTAATTTATGATCTTTGGAAAATGAAACTTAAACTCTATTTTCCTGACAGCTAAATAATAAATAGCTTCTACTGGTTCACGGCCAGTGACAGTGTTAGTTTCTAACTGCCAATTCACACACATGGGCTATGCCTGCCCAAATACATGTTAATTGCAACTTCTGGTACTTCAGCCCATACAACTTGGCTGTTGTACTGAACACATTCAAGTAGTTGGTTTACTGCGAATGTGCAGATGCTCCATCTGTCCCTGAATGACCAATAACAGCAGCTGGTCCAAGCCTTGTTTCACTGCCGTCATAGTGTGTACATGTGGTCAGATGTTACTGGTCGTATTCTTGTGTACTGTAGTGTCTGCGGGTAACAATAAACAGGCCACATTAGGAACTTTTGGTGCAGTGTTCTGTTTAATGAGATACTAGCCCTAGTGACATAGCAAAAGTGAGTATCATGCATTTTACGTACTTTGTAACTAAACTACAGAGTTTAACTTGACGATACAGTACATCTGACTTACCCTTGGGTTCATTACAGAATGGATATCAGACAGCCTGACTATCTTTCCATGTCTTGGCAGGCACTTAAACAACTGTTTGCCTTCAACTTTACCACTGTTGTCGCCAACTGAAATGAGCAAGTACATTAGTGGAACTTAATGATCACATGTTTTGCGCAAAAGTAGAGAGTATTTTGTTTAAAAGTTTCAGAACAATCATTAGATATAAGTGTAGTAGATACGTGCTCACTTCAGCATCAAAGTGCAAACAAGACAGAAGGAGACAAGAAGTGACTGAGACGGTTTGAAGTTAGAGAGAAAGTGATGGTGTGTTTGTGTGCATGTGTGTGAAGAGAGGCAGAAAAATGCGAGAAAATAGAGTAGCAGGAAAAGAATATGACGTGAAGTGGGGGAGAAGGGGCCGGAAGAAAGAGAAGTGACAAACAGAAAGGATATGAAATGGAATGGAAAATAAAGGGAAGATAGGAAAAGAGTGGTAAGTGAAAGTGGATGGGAAAGGAATTCGGAAAGCACGAGAGAAGTAGGTATATAGGGAACAGGAAGTAAAAAGGATTAAGAAATTTAAAACGAAAATGAGAGGAAGTAGGAGATCTAACTTCCCAATTTCTTGCTGTTAATATATGTTCCTAATTATGTTGATAAATTGGTTATTGTTCTTTAATTAGTATGTTTTACCAACATTGTTGTTGTGGTCATTGTCGTTGTTATTGCTGTTGTTGCTTATGCTATTGTTGAACATTGCAACTGCTAAGTCTAGCAAGCTCCTTACATGGCTGATCCAGTTTAAGCCCAACATAAATACTCTGGCTGGGAATCCTCTTGCCCACTCGACCAACAAACTTGACAACACCAGTGACGTTGAGCTTGCTATCACCTGTCAGACAAAAGATACAAGTTGATACACCATTGCCTCAGAGATGGTGAAAGGTGAGTTTAGTTGTTAAATTATCATTAAATAACATGCATGTACATCATATGTTGTGTATTACATATTAAGTAGTTTTTTGGTTGCCATTTTCATACAGGCCCAAAATCAAATCCTTTTTTTGTAGACTTATTTCATGACATTCCCAGTGGCCATAAATAACAACACTTCAAGTCGAGGCCAAGCTCAAGATTTCGTATATTTGCTTAGCCTCTCCATCTATGGAACGCCAAGCATGACAAAAGTTTAAAACAGCAATATATAGGTTCTCTCGCAAATATATGTCGAAATCTCGACAAGACAACAAATATAGGTGTTGAAATCCCTGTATATATACGACGGAAGCTTGAAACATCTCATACATGTATATAAAGGTCGACGGAAGCTTGAAACTTCTTATATATATGCACATATATAGGTTGACTTTATCGATTACTTTCTGGGTATCGATTTCCCGAAACAAAATCAGTACCGCGCCTATTTTTGGAACACATAGTAGTATAGACTTTTCTTTTCATTGAATTTCTTCCATGCAACCCAGTGCATGCTTTCAAAAATTTTCCACATCCCACCATGGAAGAATTCCTAGTTGGTACACCCTCCTCCACAAAATTCCAAGTATGCCCATACATTGACTTAAAAAACCAAGCATGTTGCTAAAGGTATCATTCTGTAAGTCTTTTTATATAATTAACAATTATTCCATGCATGTGCATTGGATATGAGCTTTTAGATAGCAGATAGGGTGCAAAGCAGCAAGTCAGCTATCATAAGCTCATAATATCCAACAAGTGTGAGTGGAATAATTGTTTTAGTAAGTACAAAAAACTGGATGAAAATATCTCAAACTCTATTTTCTACCTAGTCGAGTTTTCGGCCATTTTAAGGGAAAAATTTCAATGAAAAAACTGTCAGTTTCCATGTTTTGACAAATTGCAGTATCTGGATTTATACTGTGAATAGAGAACCAATTAGATCACCAGAATTTCAATATCCAGTGCTTGGTATTAAATAATATAAATTGTGTCCCCAATTAACAGAAATGCTAAATGTTTTTAAACGACACTCTCCTTAAGACTATTATTATTATTATTACTATTACCATTACCATTATTGTTATTATTATTATTATTATTATTAATATTATTATCCCCTGGATTCGATACTTACCTACAACCTGGCTCTGAATCATGACGCGGTCCCCTTTGTGAACGATGTTCTTTGCAACCAACTCTTCCTCATCACATGCTATCATATCCTCCCTTGCCTCCATATACACCTGCCGCATATCCAAGTCGCTGTAGTACCCCTTGGATAACATGGGGTCCTCATATAAAGGCTTGCCGATCAATGGGTGCTGTGATCTGATACCATATGATGACACTGGCCTCTTGTACCTTAACTTGGGTGGGGTGGGGCTCTGTGTCTGGTCAGTGCTATTCTCGAGTTTTGTTGGGTTGGGTTTGGAGGGAGGGCTTGGCACAATTTGTTCTTTCTCTGTTGACTCGTCATGTTTGCTGTCTGCTTTTTCAGCAGTGGTCTCGCCTGTTGGGCTTCCTTGTTTGCCCCATGCCATCTAACAATTAACAGAGTACATTAGAACTTTTCAAATTTAAATCGAAAAACGGACTTCTCGATTTGAATAACCAATTTTGATTGGAGTATCGAACAATTGTGGTCGTGAGTTGACCGTTGGGGAATGTCACGAAATGTTTTTAGCCACGTTTAGGAACCTTGAAAGCCTCTCATGATCTCTATTTCAGTGCGCGAATAGTGATCGTCCGTATAAATGAACGACAATGTCTCATCTATCAACCCAAACCATGGAGGAAGCGGACTGGACATGACTCGAGAGCCGGTTGGAGAAGACACGCGAAGGTTATTGTTCAATAATCAAGGAAAATTCAATTATTCAAATCGAAGTTTGGTTTGAGAAGCATGTTTTTGGATTCAAATTTGAGAAGTTCGAATGAAGAATGAATTCAAATTTTGAACAACAAAACCAAATCTTGAGTCTTGGGCAAAACGCTTGATCTGGTTTGACTGTAAAAGTCATGAGGAATAACACCAATTACTCCTAATCTTTGAGCCAACGATAAATGCTCATTTTGTGGGTTTCCCTCAAGTCCAACCGATGTTCAAGTCCTGAGAACCACTGGCCCAACTGATCTGTTCACTATAATGGCCTCATACAACTACTGATGCATACAAGGCTTCTGTAACAATAACAGTATTCATTTGTTCATAGAAATCGATTCTTCACTTCCACTGTGAAGTCAGACTGTACACTATTTACAAGAATGAACATGCAGTCAAACGCTTGACATTCAATACAAACCTTATGGCAGGTGTTGATATAGGATTGGTTCAGTCGAGGAGCACCAAATCTCTGTGCCAGACGTTTGTGGGCTGGAGAGTACATCTCATAACGACCTGGGAGAGCTGCAGGTGGGGCCGGCCTGGTGGGTGGGGCACTTTTAGGCCGCCACCTGCTGTAAGATTTAACAAAAGCCTTATCAGTACAATACTCACCAGCCCCTTACCTAGAATTTTTTGAGCTGGGGGGGCAGTGCTGATAGAGTTTTTCTTATTTCTGGGAGAGAGAGCTGACACTAACAAGAGAATTATAGTCACTTTGTCAGACCTCTAGGTGGGGGGGGGGGGGGGGAGTTGCCACCCCCGCTTGCCCCCTTGCTATGTGCAGCCCTGCTCACATTAATACTAACCTGCCCTGTCCCCTACTAACTGCCCTCTTGGCCCATTTCTCCCATTTTTCTCTGTCCTGTTTATAGGTGCCCCACAGCTCATCGTACTGTTGGCCAGCCTCCTCCAACTGTCCTTGTACTTCAATCATTTCCAGGGTCTGTTCCTCCAACTCACTCTCCTTACACTCCACAGTGTTACGCAGCTTCTTGATCTCACTTTCACAGTCCTCCGCTGTCTTTTTCAACTTTTTACTATCTTTTTCCAGGTACTCAACCCTTTCTTCTAATTCCTGAGAGGTAAACCACATATTGAACTCAAGGTCAAAAATCTGACAGATCCAGCAGACTGCTACAATTTTTGTTTCAGATTAATTTTTAAAGTTGGAATACACCTGTACCTTTCTTCTTTTGGTGGTGACCTCAAGATTTTCCTTTGTTTCTGTCAGATCTTTGTTGGCAGTGGCCAGTTTGATTTCGAGTCTTGCCTTGTCTTCCTCTGTGTACTGCAGTTTTGTCTGTACATGTTCCAAACGTTCTATTTCCTTAAAAGCCAAAAAACACATGTTACAACAGCTCTCACTGGCAGTTGAAGTAAAAGTCATAAACAGGGGCATACTGGTTGCCAGAGTACTTCCACATACATTCTACATACATGTCAGGGAGGGACAAGAGATTGTTAATTACACACTTTAAGGGAAATTCATAAACACCCTACAACAAAAGTATACTCTCTGTCATTAATATTTTGTAGCGTAGTCAATCTGTCGAATTTTGAACACGTGCTGTAATAGTAGTAAAGGAAATAGAAATCTCACATGTTAGTTTTTCTTATAACTATGTGGTTTGAAAAATATATTTTTAAAATTTATACATTTTTAATATACTTTCAACATGGGTATGCTGGTTAAAAAAATCATTTAAGCCTGGTTTTCATGAGCTATTGAAGGAATGGAAGTGCAAGCGGGACAGCTCTTAGTTATATCACTGTGAAATGGGCTTGGCACAAGCATAGCAACGTCGTCGTCGGAGCAAATGCAGCAGTAAAACTCAGTTGCTTCTGCTTCTGTCTTCCTTACTTGTGTTCCATTTTTTCATCGGCATAAACACTGGAAGCTTAAAGGAAGAAGAAATGGAGAAGGAAGGGAAAGGAGGTCTTCCATTCCTTTCGAATCCATTTCCATCAAGCGCACGCTTGTGTCAACCCATTTACCTTGTGACGTAGGAGACTTACACTTGAGCTTCCATTCCTTACGTCACTCATGAAATTCAGGCTTTGCAAATAAACCTGTAAACCAACCTGTTGAAGTTTCTTAACCCGCTCTTTCTCCTCTCCAAGGCTTCCTTTGATGCTCTCCATGTTTTTCTCTTTCTCATCAATCACATTCTTGGCAATCTAAAGTGTTAGTGATCAACACGCACAGTAGTATTACTAATACAATTTGTCTCATTGCAACACCCAACTTCTTGGGGTGGGGATGTTTGACCGAAAATTTCAATGAGACCTCTAAAAGGTACTATCAAAAATCATACATGTTGGTATCCAATTATAATTATGTCTTTGTATGACACCGAGGAAGCTTAAAAAAACACTGCATTGTATGCAAATGCCAAAGCTTTGTCTTTAGCACTCCAAGTGATACCATATCCTTGAACTTTTGCCCCTAAGAGAAAGGATGAGCATCTCCATCCTAAGAAATTGGGAGACCTGCCCAAGGCAAATCTCCACAGTTTGTTGCGACTGCTTAATGTAACCTTTGAAAAAAAAAAATTTATTCTCTCAATCAACACAGCAAATGGCAAGTGAGATGACAAACTAAAGT
Organism: Umimayanthus nakama; assembly: GCA_027574985.1. NCBI lineage: Eukaryota > Metazoa > Cnidaria > Anthozoa > Zoantharia > Parazoanthidae > Umimayanthus > Umimayanthus nakama. The sequence continues at coordinate 23,822 of JAOBRG010146657.1, read as the reverse complement.
AACCAATCGAAATTCACTGACGGATTCTCAAAATGTTTATTTGTGGTTGGAACATCATAGAGCAAGACTCAGGCTTCTGACTTCCTTCCACCTCATAAAATCAAATTCCTTTATTTTGGTGGGGGAAGCTCCCAGTTTTTTGGTGTTACTTTACTGGAATACTCATTCGGCTGGTCTTTGGGAGTGGGGGGCTTGTCAAAAAAGTATTTTGGACCTTTTTCTAAAAAACATACTTCATCTACTGGTAGTATAAATAAATTGCACCATCCTAAAAGACAAACATTCCTGGGGTACAACCAACATGCATAAACTTTGTATGGAATCAAAGTAAATTAATGCCCTTTTCATGAGTTTCAGCAATAACCAGTCTGTTCTTCTCTTTTTAATGATTGCCTCCAAAATACTCATTTTCAGAATGTTTTGGCTGTATCAGAAGAAACTTCCTAAACATATTGGAATGCTAGTATCAACCCATAGAATATGATGAGCCTCTCCCTTACCACCAGCTACTGCAACAGGGCTGTGGGGTGTGTGTGTGGGGAGGGGGGGGGAAGCTGGGGTGATTCAGCCCCCCCCCCACACACACACACACTTCAAGTCACTAGTCAGTCCCCCTCCCCCGTGACTTTCAGAGTAATTTTGTGGTCCCTGTGGGAGTGTGCTAGAGGGGAATGTCAGTGGCAGGGGGGTGGGGGTGGGGGGTGGGAGGGTGTCTTGCTATTTCATCCTCTCACCTTGAGAGTGTCTTTCACTTCTGTCAACTCCAGCTGAATCATCTCATTTTTCTTCCCTCTCTCCTTGGCTCGAGCTCTAGAAGTAAACAAACACTGAGCTAATTACACAGTTTGATAGTTCTAACTGTTCAGTACAGTCATATTCCATTAAATTTGTTTTCGATTTTTAAACACTCTAATTTAGACTATTTAAGGTAAAAAATTTACCAGCATAAGCCAGAATTAAATAACCAGGCAGTACCATAGAATAAACCAAAGAATTAACAACCCAGCTATTTCACAACAACGGTTTGTTTGTTGTCCACAATCTTCACAACACATTACAACAAAATCAGTTAAGTAATACTGTAAAACAGCATCACAAATCACACCCTCCCCTACCTATCACGTTTTTGAGCCAACACATTCCTTTTCTAAGACCCCCTCTCCTTTATGAGATTTGAACTTTACTTCAACGTGGGGGTTGGACAATGCCTTTTTAAAGGTTAAACTTGTTCAATTTGTACCCGCTTGCAAATTACAGACAAAGTTACTATTTTTAAGTTCTTAGTAGAAGTGAGAAGACTGTTTCAAAGCCATTTTTGAGGGGGGAGAAGAGAAAATTGTGACTGGATGGGCTTAAGAACACACAAAACAAATTTGTAACTTTTTTTCGTGATTATGCTCATATGTGTCAGTGAACTTACTGGGCCATATTCAGTTGATGCGTCATCTCCATCAGGTCAGTGCGCACATCCTCCAATTCAGCCTGGTATGCCTTGCTATTCTCCTTTGCCCTCCTCACATGGTTCTTCAACTCTTCCCTCTCATTCCTCTTCTCCTGTTCTTTTTCCTCGGCTTTCTTCAGCTCCAACTTGGCTTTTAAGATGTCCTGCTCCAACTTTGTCAGGTCTTTCTTGGTTTTCTCCACCTCTTTGTATGCTGTAAGGTACAAGAAAGTCAAAATCATGTTACATTTTACTTTAGGCATACAGGATTAATAGACAGGCAGACAGACTTTTAGAAAAGGGATATTGGGGGGAGGAGGAGTGGTATTTTTTTCTAGCTTTTCTTTGCAGACCAAGAGACACGCCTTGAGCGTGTGTCACACGCCTCAGCATTTTTTCACACGCTCACACGCCTCAGACCAGTTTTTCTGTCTAACTCTCTTTTTTCTTTTGTTTTCAAACACTTAAAAGAATAAATTGTTAAAAAAAGTTTGAATATTGCCAGTCTAATTTTGGTTTAGCTTTGTTCAACTTCTCAAACTTGTGTTTTGTGACTATATGAAGTAACTCGCGAAGTTGGTCAAGTTTTTTTCCTGGGCCGACTAGTTTATGCAAATGATCATCTAGCATGTTCTTCATTTGGCACCAAATTTGCTCACTAAAAATGCAGGAAATTGCACTTTGTGGAAGTTAATTTTCAAATTACCCCCCCGGGGAGGGGGGCATTCCCCCAGACCCCCAAGAGATGACACATGCCCAGCAATTCTTCAACCTTGGCATCTGTCTTTGCAGAAATTTTTTGACATCAATTAGTCAGGTATTTTGTTTTTCAATGGTGTTATCTTGTACAATTATTACCTTCCCGATAATATCTTTTAACAGTATGCCACTAATTTGAGCCTAATAGTCCTAAAAGTAAAGTAAAAGTAAAGTTGTCTCTGTCTTTCATCTTGTGTCTACAGGTAAACGGTAGCAAAAAATTATATTTTCAGTGTCATTGACAATTAAAATTAAAACAAAAATTAAAAATGTAACAAAAATACTAATAGCTAAATCTGAAACTTTATGTTAGATCATTGTTTTATTTTGTTACTTATTACAAGATGGTCAGATTCAAGCACAATTTGAAAACAAATTAGTTCAAAGAAAGTTTAATTTATATTATGGACATTTGTAGAAAATGATCTGGATTTAAGCTGATCAAACCCAGAGGATAATTTTTTATGTAAAAAACTCATGTTCCACTAAGCTTATTAAAAAAACAACAACTGTCAACAACATTATTCTCTCCTCTCATTTTTAGACCGCAAGCAGTAGATTTTTTGTGTTTCTTTGACTGATTCTGAGAAACAGTGAGAAACCAGTTCATTATGGAATTTTGTGCAGCGAGAGTTATTGGAAAACCATCCCTCTTGTGAAAAGAAAAACACTCGGCAACATAATTTTGGTTTCTCTAATAGCCAGCTTTAACTCACAAAGAAACAGAATTGTTTTCTATTTTAATTTTCACAGTCTAAAAAGCTGGGAGTGGTTTTGAAATACATGTTTGAAGGAAGTAATTGTACATACTATTCAAGAAACACATATTAATTTTAACTGTTCACTATAATGTGACGACTCAATACCTCCTCTGGCTTTGCCCTCTGCTTCTTCAATGTCCCCTTTGTACTTCTCAATAACCACATCTCTTTGTTTGTACTAAGGTTAATGAGGTACTTGAGGTTAATTTAGTTCTTGACCACAAACATTGTTTACATAGGGTGTAGCTAGAGCATGTTCTATCAAATGTTCACGTTGATTGAGGACAAATGAAAGAGAACATAATGTTGTTCCCTAGTATAGTTTGACTAAACGCCGGACCCCCAACAAATGCTGGGAACCCCAAGTTAATGCCCGCAGCATTTATTGCAAACTCAGCCTTATCAATGGGATGTTTAAACGGAATGGGTGTCTACTTGGGGGTAGAGGTTAAATTGAGAAAATAGGGTACTTATATTTGTAGGTAGTCTAACAACATATTTTACATACCTACATTAAATATTTAACAATACATTTGTAAAAGAAAACAAGAAAATTGATACTTTAACATTTACATGCTTTACTCAGGATCAAAGTCTCCACTGGTAAACTGTGTTCTATTTTAAAGTTTTGATCCATTTTTAACTAGTGACAAATGATGTGAAGAGGAGGAGTGAGTATTATAAACTTACAGATTATTTTCCACAGACAAGCTGACAGAGGCAAGTGAAACAACAGGCTGCCAGTGTAACAATAACAAAAACCTCTAACTAAACCATTGAAAACCTCTAACTACATGATTGTAAACTATTTAAAACCTCTAAGTAAACTATTAAGGACCTTAATGAATAAGCATGTACCACTTTCCAACCCCCCCCCCCCTAATGCTCCCCCAAAGCAGCAAAACACACAACCCTCATCCCCACATACACAAACACTGTAACACAATGTTGCAACAGGGCTGATACCCTTCAATCTTGGAAACACATGTTTCTAGTACCCCTGACCATATGCTTCTGCCCCCCGCACCCCCCACCAACACCCACATGCACATGACAATCCTTTAACAAAGGAGTGCAGTATACAGGGGGGGGGTTGTGACTTGTACTCACAGCCTGGTCGGCAGCCTCCAGTGCCTTCAGTGCGTCCTGGTACTCGCCCTGCAGCTTCTGGTTCTGTCCATTCACATCAATCACCTTTTGCTCCAGCTCTTTGATCCTATCATTCAGTTTCTGCTGAGTGTTCTTTGCTTGCTCCCTCTCTGTCTTGCTCAAAGAATTGGCCTTAATTTTTTCTTTGTACCTCGAGTTCTGTTCTTCTAACATTTTAATTCTCTCTACAAAACCCAGGCTTTCAGCTTGAATTCGTTCTATCTCTCCAGCACGTGTATCAATCCGAGTTTCAGCATTGCTCAATTTTGCTTCTAATTTGGAATTTTCAGCATTTAATTGTTGAACACGCTTTCCTGAGGCATCTAGATTGGCTTGAAGAGCAACGACTTCTGTTTCTTTTTCTCGTAAAGCCTTCTGTAATGAAGCAATTCTTTCCTGGTTGAATTGTCTGATTGCTTCCCCCTTGTCATCAGAGTTCAGTTTTTCAAATTCAGCTTCCAAATCGCCTTTGGCCTTTTTCAATGCTTCAATTTCTGATGTAAGCTTGGACACTGTTGAGTCTCTTCTCTGTAGTTTTGTTTGCTTATCTTCTAGTTCTCTGTTGTTCTCTTCTAATGCTGCTCTGGTTTCTGTTAAACCTTTCAGCAGCTGTTGCTTGTCCTCATTCAGTTGCCTAGGATCAGTTTTCACCTCCTGAGGATCATTAAATAATTAGATTTTTATTTAATAATGATCAAGATATTTTCCTGATTACGAAATTACTCTCACCGACTCGGAGGAGCTAAATGTAAGGGGTTTGAATGGTCCTACAAAATACTGAAATTCTCAGAAAACTGTCAGAGTGTAATTTTGCGCTCAAATGCCTGTCCTCACACAAACAAACCTATTTAAAATGTACATATTATGTTAGTCTCATTAGAATTAGGACTCAGATCTCCAGAAAATTTAACATTTTTTTCCGTTATTTGCTAAATATTACATGTACATGTAATAATCTTGTGAATGCATTAAATTCTATATGTGAAGTGTCTGTGACCGTCTTTTTCCAAACTATACATTTAGTGCCATCTAGATAAGTTTTTAAATTTTATCATTTCCAAAAAAGTATTATTTAATAAAAAGCTTTTAATATAATGTTGTGATAGTAAGTTTGAGTTTCAGAATCGAATATTAAGTACTATTATAACTATAGTAAAATTTGTATAACTACACTATATTTTAAGAGTAAGTGGAAAGCCACTTTAGAATGCAGATAAACTTTTTTATTACATCTATATTGGAACAGTTTACAACCCAAAAATCCCTTTTTCTATTAACCAATAATCTTGTTAATCCCCCTTACAAAGACTGAATGTCATTCCTAATCCAGCACAGCTTTTTAGTTAGCAAAAACAAAATCATATTGCCTAGTAGCAAAATCCTAACAACAAAAATTCCACAAGTTGTTTTCAACATGTTCATAATTAGAGTTTTTATTCACTCTGTTGTCTGTCTTAAGAATGCTGTCTGCCAAACAAAACATTTTATTAACAAAAGTTACTTGTCTAAAGGCAAAACAACAAGCAACCATCTACAGTATTAAACAGATCTGCTGGTACTAACATCTTGTGTTTGGGAGGGTGTCAACCTGGTTACAGGCCCAATTAAAGAACTAGGAAACTCCTAAAAATCTTAAGTTCATACTTAGAGCAAATTTTTTTTAGCCTCAATACTTTAGGTTAAAATCAGATTACCATTTGAGGGCCTGGCTTAAGCTCATAGTGAATTTTTATGCTTAGATTTGAACTTTCAAATAGTGATTTACTCTGCAGTGACAATAACCTTTTCTTTTCCTACTTTACTGTAGTTTGCTAACCATTTTCTCTTTACTTTTAAAATCTTTCCACTTCTGTTTTTGCTGAAACAGGGCCTGTGTTGACACAACAGTCTCATCAACTGAAGTAACTATTCTGTCAAAATATCAGATTATCACGTACAGTACTGTACACATATTAATTATTATTAATAGCTTTCAAGGGATGAAAGCAGTGGCAACGGCACCTTGTTTTTTTGTTTCTCAATCTCCAGCTCCCTTGCCAGCTCTGCCTTAGCCTCCTGAAGAGCATCCAGTAGCGTCCTTGCCTCTCGATATTCCACCTGAACTTGTTCCAGCTCCTTGATCCTCCTCCGCATGTGCCGTGGAGAGTCTTCACTGCTGCTGCTACCTTTTCGTTTTGTTTTCACTTTTCGTTTCTTCTTCTCATTTTCACTGTCACACTTTTCATCGTCACTTGAAGAACTGCTGTTACTGGAACTTTTGTGAAAAATTTCAATTTTGGGTACAAGACTCTTGCTAGCCCTTTCGTCGCTGTCTCTTCCTGATTGAATACTAGTATCAGCTCTGTTTTCAGATATACCATTTGTAGTTGCTGTTGAATTTATTCCATTTTTCACATTGCCGTCAGCACAATTGTCAGTATCCTTTGAAGGCTCTGCTGCTAAAACTTCACCATTTTCTTTTAGACTTCCTATTGTGGTAACATCTTGATCCACTTTGTCTTCAATTTCACTACCTTGCAAGTTCTTCAGTGCTCTGGTCTGAAGATGAGAAAATAAATTTATATTTATAGTTTCACTTTGAGGTGTAGCATCGGACTTTTTATCTTTTTCTTCTATTTTGCCTGACTCAATAAAAACTTGGGGGAAAAACAGCATCTTATATTAATGCTGAGTAAAATTATCTTTAAAAAACCAAAAAAGAAAAATAAAGTTTGGTCTAGCTCACAGTGAGATGTTGTCTTAATGAAATATAATAAAACTTGCTTCTTGACACTTTTTATGCTACTAATTATTCATGGGTATACAATGTTTTTACATGATGGAAAAAATAAGTCTCAATATTTAATAGCTGTCTACAACATTGAATATCTTATTTCTCTTCCAAGATAACAAAACAAAAATGTCAGTAATAACTTTTTCATTATTTTGCAAAAATATCTCATTGTGAGTTTTAAAAAAAGAAAATCAGTTTATCTTTTTAATTTTAGAGGCTTGCAAAGGCAGGAAACGAACAGACAAGACTTGTTGACTAATGTTGTACAGTAAACAATCTGCTGCTAAAAATACTGGTAGACTTTTACTTTTCAAATTACTGAAAAAGTATGATTAAAAATTAATATAGATACAGAAATATAGCATCCAAGATTCAGTTGGTATGAAAAGCAATTAAATAAAATAAAATAAGGTTTTTAACAACAGACCGGACTGATTTTAAATTACCAACAGTTTTGGGAATTGTAAGTTATGTCTGGATGTCTAGAGGAAATATGCAAATACCGTATACTTGAAAGCTTCCCGTCAGTAATTAAAAAGATTAAGAAACCTATATTCAAACCGACATCTTGAATTACAGTTCTTTTATTCAAAAACTAAGTGCTGACAAGAATAATATATAGGGTATTTAATTAAATGCTCCTTGAATATGGTTTAACATCACGTGTACAAGATACTTTCTTTACTGAATCATAAAACACAAACCAAAGAGAAACTGATAATTATGACCCAGAAAACAACATTAAATATAAACCAAAAATAAAGCGATATTTATGACCAAAAAAAATTAAGTCATTTAGTTCAACAGACATTTACTTGTAAACTTCTGGACTTAAACTTGTCAAACCACAAAATTAAACTGTCTACCCCTTTGACAAGGTAAACAAAAGCTGAAGTTTTAGTTAAAACTAGGGATAATGTTCACCACTGATTATCTTTAGATCAATACTAAACAATCCTACACAAAATTATGAATGCAACAAAAAAACATTCTAAAAGTAGTTATAAATTTAAAGTAAATATGTTTGCCTCCTATGAACTTTTTCTGTTTTGTTTTGTTGAAATGCTATCACAACATTTAATTTTTGATAATTTTTAGTTAGTAAAATTGCAAGTCTGGTGATTTTCAAAAACGATGCGCACTGATTGGTTAAAAATTTTGTTCTCTCTTGCTACCGCTAGATGATTATAGCAATGACGCATGCACAAAGTATGTTTAGGTACAAGTTTTATTCTAAAATAAAAAATAAAACATTTGTAAAAAATTGGCTGTTTTTGTTTTATTTTCTCAAATAATCACCAAATGAATGCAATTATACTAATTAAAAATAGTTAGTCACCTCAGGCTCTGTGTATTTTCTGATAATCACCTCGACTTTGTCTCTGTGACTATTCGCTGATACTCATGGTGCCTTTGGTGACTAATTGTTAATTGGCCCTTTCAGCCCCAGCCAGTTTATCAACATGTAAATTCTCATTACATTGCATACATTGGATGAAAAACAAATTTCAGTCTTAACTTGTTTACAAGAAAACTATGAGACAGTTTAGAAGAATTCAGCAAAATGTCATGTGACATATTATATTTTTGCCTGAGAGGGTTAACATAAAAAAAGCTGGGGGGGGGAGACAAATCCTTATATTAAATAGTATAAAGTCCTGCAAATAAGGTCCAATAACAATATTTGAACCAATATTTGAACCATTTTTTTTCAAATTCACTTAATTTTTAATATTTTTATGATTGCTAGTCCCTGAATATAAATTTATGTAAAACAGCTTAATTTAATCCTGTGTGTCAACTGCTGTCAAACTCCCTTGACAACCAACTTAAATTACTTCAAGTAATGAAATTCATGTTACTGTGCACTTCATTTGATTATAACTATATGATCCTGGCATTGCAAGCAGCCTAATACTTGGGATATATTAGGAGGTTTTGTATGCTATTATGTCCAAGATTGAGGAAATTCATCTAATGTGTCACTTACTGCAGTAGCAAAATTTCTGACCACAAGGAGTGGGGTCTAAAATATCAGCACAGCTCACAAAGATTTATAGCTAGTCCATCTAATAATGTGCCCATAGTAGGTGCTTTTTAATGCCAGTCATCTATTGTATCCCTGCACAAATTTGTGGTATGTCTTCTTAGAGTATTTTCCATTCACAACTTTACCCTACAAAGTCTTCTTTTAACTCAAACAAAATTGATTTGGAAAAACCTGACTGACTTGGGTCAGGAAAAGGAGGAGATTTGATGGTTTTTTCACCAAAAACGTGTCTTCTCACTACTGGCATTGCAACATGTTTTATCTAATTTTAAGCCAGCTTAAAGGCAGTTCTTTTTTCACACCAAGTGGCTTATAAAACTTGCACTTTAAATTGAAGATTGCTTTAAGCCAACTTTAATTTAAGGCTCTGAGCCTGTGTCTCAAGGATTTTTGGGTACCAGTACATTTAAAACTTACAATTTATTATACTGCTCCCAAATAAACAGAATGTAACATACATTAGAGCGGCAATTAGATAAATGAAGCACAACCAGTATATTAGTAGTCTTAAAATCCTAGTTGGCCACACCTAAGTAGCTTTTAATGGCTCAAGTCTTGTCAGTAGCAACTGAATAAAAACCAATAAATACTGGGTTGACATGTAGAATATCATTGTTCTGGCATTATTGGCAATACCTGCAGGATTATTCTAGATCTGTATACCATGTGTATGCTATATTATGTAGTGCCTAGTATTAATAAAACCGTACAAAATCATTTTTATAAAATTTGCTTGGGAATAACAAAACATATAGTTAAAGTCTCCCTTATTCTGAAAATAATTAAGACAATTAACTATTTATGCAAATTGTCCATAATTTGTGGTTGGGACGAACATATAAAGTCGAGAAAAGTCAAAAGTAGTTGCTTTAATTTAAAACAATATCGAGATGTCTTGTCAACTTACCTCCTCGATCTTTTCCTCCAAAAAAACTACCTTATGTTTACTGACAATCAACTTGATATTATCCACTTGAACAGACAGCATTTTATATACGAGTCATGTTATAAAATAATAAATGGAACAAGCTAGGCCAACAAAAGTCCTGAACGAGCTTCATAAAAAGAGTTTTCAAGTAATAATTTAACCGGCACTCGACTGCTCCAGAATGGACAACAACAGGTTTAAATCCATCCTGTTTTAAAATCCGTACATTATGAGGGTTAAAATTACTACTTCAAACGTGTGTATTTTCGGCTATTGTTGCGTTTCTACACGCACCAAGCGTACTGCATCGTGATCGGAACCGGGATGAGTACTTTTGTATTACTTTATCCATTATTGGCAGGAAATATTCGAGAATTAATCTATAGCACTTACAGGTTTTGAGTCATCTTGGCTTTCTATTACGCCATCCGTCTGATGCGGCATTCCGACAGCAAGTTCCAACACGTTCCTCGACACTTACTGTTTAAGTAAGTAACTTGTTGTTTGTACTCTGGTCTGGAAATTAGATGGCGATCAGCTTCAAGTTGACTTTCGCGATCCGTCGTCAAGTCAACTCGTCATGAGATGTTATGGAAATAGAAATATGGGATCATGATTTCACAGCATGGAATGGCGAGTATCTCAAATAAGAACCGAGGCTTCATCAACCTGCACCAATTCTAGACTAACTATCCTGCAGCTGCAAAAGGACTCTGTTGTTTTCACCAAGGATGAGAATCTGTCGCTTGGTAACCGCTTTGTCGCGGTGCGCCGCCTGATCATTTGTTCGCTGCCTCGCTTTCACCTGTGCAGTGGACCAACTTCAAAAACTCAAGCACTGTCAATCAAGATTATAAAATCTTCAAAATCGAAAGAGATATTACTTAGCCTCGTCCACACTATGCTGGATAAATTTGAAAACTCAACTTTGTTTGTACTCAACTTTGAGAGCGAAAGCGGAACAAATGTTTTGTAAGCGTCCACACATGTTCTGAGTCCACATTATAGCGTTTTTAGGTGGTCTTTTTTTTCAATATTTGGCAGCTTTAGCTTTTAATGTTTATTTACCCCTTTTTTAAAGTTGAACTGTTTTTATTGTTCATTTTAATAGTTTATGACAAAGATAGGCCATACAAACTAACAAAACGCTTAAGACTCGGGCTTTTTTTGCAAGGTTGATTACTTTCATTAACAACTTTTTAAAATTGTTACCCTTCCCTAACCACGTCAAATTCAGTTACAAGTTACAATAGAACTTCCGTACATCTGGGGCGGATCAAGGGATGGTTCGGTCGAATTCCCCTAAAGTAAAACAAACGCAAATATTTTGACCATACTTTTTCTTGTGAAATAAGTGCTTGCTAAACAACAATAACAATTAGATAATGTCCAAACCCCCCCCCCCTAACTTAATTCTGAATCCGCCTCAGTACACGGTGCTTTTAAAAAGCCTTTCATTATATGCATCGATACGAAGACGAAGTCTAAACGCTGGTCGCTCCATTCCTGCTATAAGTTAGTCCGGGTCTTCACTTGAAAATCAGTACACGGCACAGAGTACTTCCGTCACAGAAACGTCCGGCATTTAGTAAGTGGAGGTTCTTCAATCTGACTTTTGATTTTATACAGTAACCATTGTTTTGGGGGATAAAACATCCTCGGAGGCCTAGGCGGGGTAAGCGGATTCTATCGGGCGGGAGAAAATACAGAGCAGGGACGGCGGATCTGCTTTGAAAGTGGGAGGCTATCTACTGATCTAGCGGTTCAAAGTCTGCGGGCTGAAAACACTTTTTCTCAGTAATTCTTTATAGCTAGTGTGATGACGGGCTTTTATTTTCCAGGGGAATTAGCTCACCTAGTCCCGTAGTTTCTGTTGACCAGTAAAGGTCAAACAACAACATTAGCCTCAACCGAGCGGGACTGTCTTTACTTCACAGTGAGTACAGTTAAAAGAGAGCGAATTACACGGTACTTTTCTCTTTATCAATTGCAAACAAAAGGACACGTGCACATGTCGAAAACAAAAGAGAAACGCTAACAATAGAGCAGTGAAACGTTAAAGGTTAGTTTTCTATGGAAACCAAAATATGAAAGAAACCAAATCACTTGTTAATGCCTCGAATACTACCACGTGACACTAGCTAGGTGTAACGACTCATCGCTTCCGTTTCTGAGACCCGTTTGGAGAAAGAAAACCTGCTTCAGAAAAGGGTGTTTTATTTACCTCTTTCTGGAAGGACAAGGCAGGAGGAGAAAAAAGAGAAAGGGGAGTGGGCTTTGCCATTCAGATAACAACACCAAGCAGCTTGAGCAATCTTACGGAGTTAGTGACGGAATTATGTGTCTAAGAGCTCCTCCATCCTGTGGACGTCTTTTAACTGTAATCTCAGTGTAAAAGTATGCTCCCACCTTACGTAGCACCCATGAATGTAGATAAGACTTTGCTGCTTGGAGATTTCAATGCACGTGTCGGAAGCGATCATCAAAATTGGAATGCACTAGGACAACATGGTATTGGCAAGATGAATAGCAACGGTCTTTTACTTCTGCAACTATGCAGAGTTTGAGTTTGTTAGCAGTGCGCAGTACTTTCTACCAGCAAAAGGGTAACATAGATATATCAAGATCAAAGCATGGACACATTTTGGATTATATCACCACTCGAAAGCGAGACTCCCGAGATGTTTGTGCGTGGTTCAGAATGTGGTAGAGACCACAAACTTGAACATGGAAAGCTGATGTGTATCAAGAAAAAGGTCAAAACAACTATCAAGTGTGAAAGTGCCAAAGCGCATTAATGTTTCAAAATTGTAAAATTTGGAAAAACGTGAAGCTCTCAGAAATACCTTTGAAAACTCTGATGTTGGTTGATCGCCACAGACACTGGTTTGGTGAAAAACGATGCCTCGTTCACCAAACTCCTGAACGAGAAAAACAGGTTGCATGAGAAGCTTCTTAGCATAGATGATCCAGGAAGGATTGCTGCAGACAATATGAAAAACAGGTGTTGGTGCAAATCTCGGAAGAAACTCAGACAGCTTTTGACTGCAAAAATTTAAAGTCACTGTCGTCGCACTCAGACAGGTTTCCACAACCATCGACAATGGTAACCTTGAAGTCAAAAATGGATCCGTCCTTATCAAAGATGCAGCAGAAATCATGGCACAGTGGACTGAACACTTAACAGATCTATTTTGACAATCCGTCAGTAACTGATGAATCTGTCATTAATGGGTTGTCGTTAACAGAGATGATGGCTAACTCCACTTTTGATGAGGTGAATTCTAACATCATCGAAGAAGTTAACACTGGTAGGGCATCAATTTGATATGGCATACCTGTTGAGTTGTTGCGCTCCGGAGGAAACAATATTGCTACTGCTGTTTATCCATTTATCTTCGGTGTACGACATGGTGATCCTGTTCCTCAGGATAAAGACTGGTTAGACGCAATTGTGCTGTCTCTTAATAAAGGAAAGGGTTCCAAGTCAAACTGTGGTGAAAACCGAAGCATGAGCTTGCTTGAAGCTGTAGGAAAAAACTTCCCCAAGGTCTTGTCGAATTGACTGATAGAAGGCCGGTGTAGCTTTAGAACGGGACGGGTCACTATGGACATGACTTCCCTACCCCCAGCTTACAGAGAAGTGCATCGAGCAACAAGTACCACTGTATCAAGTATTTGTTGATCTGACTAGCGCCTTCGACTCTGTGAACCGTAGTATTTTGTGGATCATATTAGGGAAACTTGAATGTCCTCCTCAATACGTCGAGATGTTGAAACAACTTTATCACAATATGAAGGCAAGAGCGAGTGTTAATAGATCATATCATGCAGATCGCGTTGCCCATAGAGAAGAAGACATGCTGAATAGCACGAAGATATTCGACATTTTAGGCAGCGCGATACTAGAATGGCGTTAAACGAGGAGATAAACCAGCGACCACCTTGCTCTCCATCTACTTCTCAGTTATGCTTTCATATGAGTTTCTTTTGTGACACTGGAGTATCTATTCGCTGTAGAACCTCTAGCAAAGTCTTCAACCTTCGTAGTTTCAACATCAAGTCGAAAACTTTTCAGTTGTTGTCCGAGAAGTCCTGCTCGCAGAAGATGCAGATTGTGTTGCCCATACAGAAGAGGAAATGCAGAACAGCCAAAATATATTTGACATTTTAGACAACGCGATACTAGAAGCCAAAGATTAAGGGCCAAAATGACGAAAAGTTGGACAAAACAACGGGATTTGTAGGTCAATAACTAAGCAGCCTACAAGTTTCAAATAAGAATTTATGCGGAAACATTTCTGTCTCCCGAAGCAAAAATGAAAATTTTTTTGCCAGACATAACTGCTAACCAACTTAAAAAGGAAACGGTAGATGAAAGTCACTTGGTTTTTAAACGCAAAACAAGTTGCACTGATATGACCGTAGGTGGCAAAACCTCGCTATAGTAGACAACACTTCAACTGCGTTTTTGAAGCTAAAAAAAGACGCTTAAAAAGAGTTTTTACGCTGGAAAGAAAGATCTTGAACCTTCTTGTCTTTTTAAAAGAAGCGCGTCAATTTTGGAGCAACCACACCAAAATTACGGTGGGGGAGGGGGGCTATTTTAACCACTGATAGTAACGAGTTACTAAATAGTGAAATAAAAAAAAAATTATCAAGCTTGACAGCTCTAGTGCTATGATCATTGTCACTTTAGTGTATTATAGGCCGTTTTTTAAAAAAATTATCGCTTTGTTATAGTGCATACCAATTTTCCAACACTCGCCGCTATAAAATAAAATTTAATAACTATTCAAATATAAATTTACAAAACTCAAGATCAAAGAATTTAAAAATAGACCTTACAAGTTTGATTGTACAATTTCACGCATCTTAGTATGACATTTACAAATAATACTAATAATAACAACAACAATAATAGTAATGATTATTATTTTATCATACCTGTAAGAATTGTAATCATAATCGAAATTACAACGAGCAGCTTTTTATAGCATTTTATAAGTTGTAAGGGTTGTAAACTTGAACTTTAACGATGGTAATATATTTAGAACTTCGTTTAAAATTTATACAACCTTTATTACTTCAACTTTCTCTAAACAAGAAATTTGGATATACTCCCGTAAATGACAAATATGTTTAAATCTTTAAAATTCTTCTTTGTACAAGAGTATACATTATATTTTTAAAACCTTTGTAATTTGGCTTTTTGTTTTAAATTGATTAACTTGTAAACTTTTTTAAAACCATCTGCTTTGTTAATCCATGCTGTTTTCTAAGAAGAAAACTACCAGCTAATTTTAACAGCATTAACTACTCTTACTGATTGCATAACTTTTTCCTTCGTTGTACAATCTTCATAAGGAATAAGACCACTTTGTAAAACTTCCTAAACTGCTATTACAAGCTAGCAACTCTTCCTGTTCAGTAAGTTTATCAGCTTTGCCGATGTGAAAAAATGCAATTGATAAAACACTGCAAACTATCCACCTGAAAAGAAAAAACCTCCCAAGCTGTTTACAAAAACAGTAGGTACACAATTTAGAAGCATTGAGCCACACATTTATATTTGCCTTGCTTCGAAGCAGAAAGGCTTGAAAAACATGAAAATAAGTCAGCATTCAGTACTTTCCATAGTAAAAAAATATACCATAAACAATCTTGGCAATCGTATCAATTAAAATGGAAGTCACTGCTTAGCAGTAGTGTTTGCAAAGTTTTCACCACCAAGCTAAACTTCACGCTTTTTTTCTCCCCTCCAACGATGGGGGTCAGTGAAGAAAAAAGTTGGAACAGAGCAACTCGTTTCGGACCCTGATAAAAATTACTGTTTGGGTGGAAGTGGAGCACTTGGTTGATAACTAGGATTATATGGAGGAGGTGCTTCATTTGGTCCCCCTGATGGGTGTGGCTGATAGTAACCAGCACCAGCATGCCCAGGAGGGGGATACTGAGGAGGTGGTGCATACCCTTGTGGGGGTGGTGCAGCATAGGCTTGACCATAAGCTCCCTGTGGGGGAGGTGCAGGGTAGCCTTGCACAATTCTTCTCTGGAAGAAGAAGAGAACTTTGAAGGTCATGTTACCAAGACCAATGCTTGTTACTTCAGGTGTCTCCACCAGGCATGCTAGTTCCCAGCCCCTGCTTCCCATTTCACTGATCATAGGGGCCCAGTCTCCTTTTGCCGTTGTTTGGAAAAGACCAAGCTGGAAGGATGAAATAGTACAACGATTCATACATCAGGAAAATTACAGTAATACTAGTAGACAAAGTATGGTAGCCAAAACTATGACCAGAAAGATGTTGATACAATAACAATTAAACTAAATTTGGCAATTGGAATGCTGTGAGTTTCAAGAAGGTCAAGACAAAGATTGGAAGAAACAAAAATATTGCACATAATGGTAAAGTACTAAAGATAACAAATTTCAAGATTTGAGGAATGATTGAGTTTTACGGTCACAGTGAATAAGCTATATAATATGCTCCTTGCACCATTTAGGGTTCATACGGTAATGAAAAGTCATCGAAACTATAAATGCATTTTCCAGGTTTTGAAAAATCATGGTTTTTAGGAAAAAATGGCCGGGATCATGGAAAAGTCATGGGATTTCATTTTTTGGTCTTAATATTTTGTGCTGTTTGAAAACTGGAAACAATCCTTGTCATCAAGCAAAAATATTCTCCAAAAAGGTTGGTTTTTCATCCT
Organism: Umimayanthus nakama; assembly: GCA_027574985.1. Taxonomy (NCBI): domain Eukaryota; kingdom Metazoa; phylum Cnidaria; class Anthozoa; order Zoantharia; family Parazoanthidae; genus Umimayanthus; species Umimayanthus nakama. Next base: position 7,250 of record JAOBRG010146657.1, on the reverse strand, counting down.
TTCTTAGTCACAAAAAATCTAAATTGGTCATGGACAGGTTAAAGAAAAGTCTATGAATTTTATTGCTCAAGTTTTGTTTGAGCCCTGTCATGTTAAGAGTAACTAAAAGAGATACCCCAAATTTAATCCAATTACCTAGCCCCTCCAAATTAGAACAAACAGATTCCCTGTCATCGTTCAACCCATTCCCCCACCATCACAGGTGACATATGACACATTTTGCAGCTGGCCCTGATGCACCCACCCCATTAAGATATTTTAATGTCAGCAGTTCCAACAGAGGTTGATATTTTACACCAAAAAAATCTAAACTTCAGAATTTCCCTACCCAACACCCAAAATCCCTGCTTTTTTGGCGCGGCATATCAAAAAAAAATCCCACACAAGAGGTAAACTGTATTTATAAAATAAAAAATGTTTTCAATTTGAGCTGATACCCAAAAAAATCCAGGCTGTGTTTACTTCATGGCGCAAAAAACCACCACCTTTCATAGAACAAAAAAAAAACCTTTTGGCCAATCCAAATTTTTCAGACCCCGCCCCTCTCACTAAAATATGTAAGTGGTGCCCCAACCTTGACTGTATGGAAGTACTCCACGATGACGCCCTCGTACACTGGTGCAGGGTTGTTTAGTTGTGCAGTCTCCTTCTCAAAGAACCATACAGAGTTGTGGTCCCCAGACAGAGAGAAATCTATTGCAATGGAAATTAAAAGGTATGAGCTACACAGAAAGGGGTCACATTTTGTAACATGTATAAGTGAAAAGATCGCATGAACAAATCAGCTTTTAACTATTCTTCATTAGAAAGTACAAAAACAGTTTCGAAAAGTACAACCTTGCTTAACACTTAAAAGTTGTGTGCAAGTAATTTTAAAAATCAAACGCAAAACTTAAGAAGACTATTGAAAATCCAAACCTGAAATTATAAACTTTCATACGTGTCAAGGAAA
>JAOBRG010146546.1:0-11572 GCA_027574985.1 Umimayanthus nakama | reverse complement strand
GTTATTCGTGGGGCAGAATGTGATACAGACTACAAACTTGTACCATACCAGCTGAAGACGTGTATCTAGAGAAAGGTGAGAGCAACTGGGGTGTAAGTGCCGAGGCGCATTGATGTTTCAAAGTTGCAAAATTCGGAAGTAAGTGAAACATTCAGCAATACGTTTGACAACATCGACGTTGGTGGAACTTGAGAGCAGTTTAAAACACAAGTATACACAGTGGCGGTAGATGTCCTTGGTACTAAAACAACAAACCACAGAGACTGAGTTTGATGAAAACGATGCCTCAATCACCAAACTCCTGTACGAGCACAGATGGTCCAGGAAGGATTTCTGTAAAACAAGCGTTTAAGGAAGCAATGTCGAGACTTTAGTGCAAAATTTGACATATGAAAAACAAGTGGTGGAACGAGATCTCGTCAGAAATTCAGTTAAAGAGCTTATGACTGCAACGATGTACACGCCACCAACCGGCCAGGTTTATGTTGAGCCCAACATCACCGTGGACGGTAATAAGCTTGGAGTCGTGGATAGTTTAGTCTATCACTGGAAGTATGCTTAGTAGAAATGGCAGTCTTAATGCTGAAATTTTCAAAAGAATAGCGAAAGCCAGCACTACTTTTGGTAAACCTGAGAAATGAGTATGGTCTGATCGTGGTGTTACAACAAACACCAAACTCAGTGCATACGATGCTTGTTTCCTCATTGTCTTGTTATACGGATCAGAAGACATAGACAACTTACAGGCATAATGTTAACCTGCTCGAAAAATTTCATCAGAATTGCATCCGCAGAATCCTAAACACCAAATGTAGATCGTACACACCAGATACTGTTGTCCTTGAGAAAGCATGCAGTACAAGTGTTCAGCAGATACTAATACTTGACCAGATGCGCTGGGCTGGTCATGTTAGGATGGGAGTCTTCCAAAACAGCTCTTTTATGGTGAGCTTATTAGAAGGAAAAGGCCACAACATAAACCATGGAAACGGTTTAAGGATGTATTGAAAAGCAATCTCAAAGATCTCGAAAGCGATGTGGATGACTGCGAAGCATTGACGGAAAACCGAGCGCCTTGGAGAAAATTCATCAAGGAGCGACGTAGCAGTTTCGAACAAAAGCGGTTGGAGCACGCTGAATTAAAGCGTGCACTCTAAAAGCAAGATAGTAGTGCTGTCCCTGGTGATTTCATAAATGAGTTAAAGTGCACCATATGCGGACGTCTTCTTTTGACAAAGGCAGTTTTGGTTAACCATCTCAAAGCAGCGGCCAAACGAAGAAGTTTATGAGGAGGTTCTGCCTGGACGTCCGAGAAAACACACCTGTTTTACATGTGGAAAAGTTTGCTGGCATTCCGACTTGACACTCCAAGACACACCAAGATGTTCCTTAGCCAAAGTCTTAAAACTACGGAAATTACAAATGTTGCATCTGCGAACGCACGTGCAAGACCAAAGCTGAATTGAAAAGTCACCTGCGTGCACATGATCAGTTGAACAGTTATCTTGTCATTCTTCTGACTATAGAAGTAGCAGTCACTATGTATGTATGTATTGTATGCACTGATGTAAGCATGCATGTATTTATTTATATATGTATGTATTTATGAATGCATGAATGTTATTATTTATGCATGTTTGTATTTATGTATGTGACTACGTGTGTATGTATGAATGTTCTGTGTGGGCATGTAGGCGTGAGCGTGTATGTGTGTACTTATGTTTAAGTGTGTGTTGAAATGTATTTGTGACGTATGTTTTTACTGATTTGTATGTGTGTTTGTCTGTTTATTTGTATTTAGCTGCACCACTGGCTGGGTAGCATCTTACGGTAACAATCTTTACCTACCCGATTGAATTTGGTGTTAACGTGTTGACCTGCAAGAGAAAAACGGAGATTGTGAATAAACCACTGGGCGTGCAAACAGCTGGCAACAGTCCACTTTCATCCTGAATGAAATTATTTCCGGATAATAACCGGTGTTGTTATGCCTTCAATGCTACAAAAAAAAATCTGAAATTTTGGTTTCCATTTCTTGTATTTTGAATGTTTGGATTCTTGATTATCGGAATTTTTATAGTCAAAAAGTAGGACTGAATAATGGTTAATTTCCAAACTTTTCGCGCAATTTTCTGATGCTGACTTTTCGGTCTCATTTTATTGCCTTTTGGTTTAAGGTCTAAAAGGCGTCGATCTTTTGCATGGTTATCGCCCAGTTGAAGCAGTTTAAATACTTGCAGCTGTTTTAAGAAGGCTGAACTTTTGGTTCCGTTGCACAACAGAACCAAAAGAAAATATAGGATACAAGAGCAAAAGCAAATGTTCTTGGATCATGAATACCTTTAGTGGCGGGGACCAAGTCGTTTGGGCAACAATTCTGTTTACTTGGGGAAAACAATGAAGCAGAAAACAATTCTATTAGGGCGTGTTTGATTGACTCTTTTCTAGAATAGGAACAAACAAAGTAAAAGCTTTGTTTAATCTTGCTCTCCACAATCCCTGCAAAGTTCAAAGAAGAACACGACTGAGTTCTATCTCTCGCCCCAGCCATTACTTTAACTATATAGCTAGATATTTGATTGCTTTGCGAATCAGGAGAGAGTTTTGAAATGTTATTTTAATTTATTCTGGAATAGATGGAATAGGTTCAGTTGAATGCATCATTAAAATCCTTTGGTACAGAAGGACCTTTAGAAGAAATTTTAAGTTGGAAAGGCTAATCTCTTGGTTGGTGGGCGGGGGGAAGGGGGTGGGGGTGTAGAACTGAATAAAGCAAAGCATCACTCACCATTGTTTATCACTGGAGGTATAGGTGAGCAGGCAGAATCTCTCTGTTTAAAACCACAATCCAATTCTGTTGTAAGGAAATATAGAGCGATACCGAGTAATATTCAGCAAAGTGGAGGAGAAAATCCATGGCTTTCACCGACACTGAGGTGATTATTTACGTTAGCATATACCCAACCAGTGAATCAGTGAGAAACAGGCTTTAAAAGTATAATATTTTTTAAATAACCAGAAAAAAATCTTTTTCATTCAAAGCCAAGCTACCGCGCGGGCAAAATAAACCAAACCATTATTAAAACTTACCTCGAAATACATTTAAACCAAATTGTGTGGACTTTTTAGTATTCTTGGGACTGCCTCATTAATTATTCGAGAATTTCCGGTCGACCAGCAGCTGCTTGAAGCGGCTCTATGATTCGCTAACCGAACAATAACAACAATAATAACCATCACCTTAAAACAATACACAACAAAACAAGTACAAAAGAGCGATGTTGAACGATCACAATGAGAGACAATAGAGCTACGTTATTACCGGAAATTTCAGCTACGCTGATGTATTTTGCAAATCGCGACGCCATGTTGGTTTTCCCGTCTGTTGTCACGATCGCTAATTAGTGAACCAATCACAGCGCGCGAAAAAACACTATTCACTGGTTGGTTTATGCTAACGATGGATATCTACTTTTATCGTCCAATCAGAGCGCGCGTAAAGTGCTGTCTACTTGTTTGGCAAATACTAAACGCATGTATAACTGCTGCAGCGATCTAAGTGATTTGCGAACCCAAGAACTGAAGAACAAGAATTGAATTCTACAAACATTACAGGGCTCGTTCCAAGGAAGGGAAATCGCCTGTAATGTCGTTAACCAGCGGTGGATATTAAACTCGCCGCTTCGCGACTCGGTCGTCACCGCTTGTCACCTCGACGTCGGGGAGTAATTGTTAAATATACACACAAAAAGATTAGTCTAGTTAGGTTTTTAAGGGGTTCTTAAGACCCATCTTAAACTTGGTCTTATAGGCCCTTTACACAAAGTTAAAAGATACCTTGTTTGTTTTTAAACAAGATTTTAACTTTTTGTTTGACTAATTGCACCTTTAAATCAGTATATTGATTTCCTTACGGTTTTACTTTTAACAAATCGATGCTTGGAAAAAGCGTTTTAAAAACTGTTTATCGTTATCATAAAACATTTTTATTATCATTATTATTATTATTATTATTATTACTAATATTATTACTTTTTATTTTTATTATGATTTTCAACTTACTGAAACGTCCTACATAGTCGTCATAAAACCGCTGCTTGTTGACCATGTGTCTGATGTTTTGCGGGATGAGAAAATCCTGTAAAGTTGCAAAGAATGTTAATATTGAAACAAAGAAGTTACGGCAATAAATGTACAAGCCTATAACCATCGGTTGAAATCAAAGCAAGTTTTTTTGCAAGTAACTAATAACGGCAGAGTTTTACAAAAAAAAACCCAAATATCTTTCGACGGAAGGGAAACACTTGCACGCGCGCAATGATGGCAACAAAAATTTCTTGACACACTAAGCCTTGCCCGAATCATGGCAACTGGACTTAAAAATTCAAACTGCGCTTGGTTTGCCAGTAAAATGTGGGGACTGAGGTTGGTCGCATGGATATGAATTGACTTACAAGTTTTCGTTGTTGAACTTCGGCACAAAAGTTTCTTACCAGTCAACTCGAGCTGGCGGTCCAACAGGAGTAAGTTGAGCGCACGCGCAGGTTTGTAGGTCAAACCTTCCGCTGACTTTCATGTACCACGCCTTTGACGATAGCATTCGACTGTGTTAATTATTCTGGTGAAAATGGAAAACTATGCAGCACAGACGCTGAAACAAAAAAAAATTGAAATTGATGGTAGACAACCAATTCTCTGATTTTTCTTCACGTTTGCAGGCGTAACGGTTTTGTTCAATCATGGCAAAAGTTTTATCAAGAAACACCAGCGAGACGGAAAGCCTTTATTTTCGTGTCATGCATAAAAAACGGGAGTTAGAGAGTAGTTTCAATCTTATTAACCAATCAGTGCAATACAAGAGCGCTCACTGTTGTTCGATATTTGTATCTAGCAGTGTTATTTCATTGATCGTGCTTTAAAAAAGTCCAGTTTAACTACACTCTTTTTCTATAAGAACCTTTTTCATACAACAGGCGGCTAAAAATGCCAAAAGCTTAAGAACCTTTTAAAAACATACTGAGACTGAGGAAAGGCAAAGAATTTTTCTTGTAAACACCGCACAAGATCCTGGAATTATTTTTCTTTCTCCCACGCAGCATCGGCTTTAGTTTTGTGCATGTACAAGATTGTTTTAAATTCTTTTGATATAGTCATCAGTATATTTCGTTCTTGCCGGCCAGTGTAGCGGCCAAACCAAAGAAGTCGTATTTGTGCTTCCATTTGATTTGTAATGGAAAACAAAACTACACAACCAATACTAACAAATAAGTTTAAGAATATTTTAAGAACATTTGGGGCTGAAACCCTCAAAATATTTTAAAAAAACATTCTGCCCTACCCCAAAAATTAGACGTCCTTATTTTAAAAATGAAAAAGCTTTTATGATATTACGTTTAATTTAAGACATCGCACATGGACATACCTCACTCGTGAATAGTTCAGCTTAAAATTCACTGACAACTAATTTTAGAAGATATAAAAAGTTTCCTGAATTATCGAAAACTATACAAACCATTAAAGGATGGGGCCTGTTTCGTCTCGTCACAGAGCAAGGTCTGATTCGTGCTGGTTTCCCGTCTTTCTTGTTGAAATCAACAGAATACGAAGTAAGAGCATAGAATGTGTCCTTTTTAAATGGGTTTTGTGGAGGTAAAACATTTTTAGAAGACTCGTGAGCACGTTTCCTTTCTTTTGATGAAATGGATTCCGTTCCGTGGTTGTTCTTATGCTTTCGCTGGACATTCTTTTTTGGAACATCCGGGAGACTAGATTCCGTGTTGGTAAGTTTCTCACAGTCGCCATTCTTGGTTGATGTTGAAACGCTAAGCGATTGTTTTGCTTCATTCTCAGCCGCTGGAACAGTTTTTGCACTGCTACCTCCTGATTTTCCTGGCATTTTGAAACCTAAACCAAACTAGCTTGCATTTGTTTTCAGAAGAAAGCGCACTGCACTAACAGCTGTTCTGTTATTATGACGCGACAATATTTTGTTTTTCAATTTGAAATAATTAAGTTGTTTCGCTTCTTGTGACGTGGTAAAATATTCTTAATGAAATAAACGCCCCGCCACGTAAAACAACACGTCACTCTTCGCACAACGGAAAAACTTCGAATTCAAGTAATCATTTGCTAGAGTGGGAAACAGAAACTTTGGTTAGTGCTAATCGTCTTTTGAAGAACCGGGCCCAGGTTGCAACTGAACTGTTCGCATCTATTGATAATGTAATCAGTATACAGTATCCACAAAAAATATATATATACTACTACTACTTCTGCTACTAAGTACTACTACTACTACTACTACTACTTCTTCTACTGTTATTACCAATGATAATAATAATAATAATAATAATGATAACAATGATAATAATAAAAATATAAAAATAATAACAAAAATCAACAACAAACCAAGAACAATAACTATAGTACAACATTTTGTTTTATAATCAAATTATGCATCGAGTTACCTTTAGGTTGTAAAAGAACATTTGAAGTATTTCACTGACTGTCTGCGATTGAGGACCAACGGATTGTACAGAGTATAGTCTGGGTTATGGACAATCGTAACTCCTTCATTGTTTACATGCAGAGTGAAAAGCAAAGCATACAAAATATTGGGAGAATCGGCATTTTGAAGGACGAATTAAAGCATTTTCTTTCAGCCAAAAGTTATTTAATAAAACAATGCAAAACACAGTCAGATACTTGCGCATTACGCCTAGTTTCCTTTCAACTGTAAAAAAGTGTTATTTGTAAAGTTTTGGCTCAATAAACACTCGGTTAGCACGCGCAGTTAATAATTAAAGCCTCTTCAACCCATCTTCAAAAAGGTTAAGAATGACAAAAAAAACCGGTGCACGCGCTCGTTATACACCATGGCCCGGTTGTTCAAAGCCCGATATTATGTTAAATATTACTGAACAAAACCTATAGAATTAACCCAGGATTAGCACTAATCGGGCTTTGCACAACCGGGCCCAAGAGTAAACAAGGAGCTTTTTTCAGTGTGTTTAATATGTTGACATATTCTTTTTGCTCATCTGAACAAATGAAACAGGTTTTCATCAAACTGGTCAGTTTCTTTAATTTATGTAGCGGCAGAAGCAGCTCTCCTTGTACAATGCAACCCCGGTTTAACGATATACCAAAGGAACAGTAAAAAAATACCGTTATACCAGGAATATCCTTATGCCGGGGCTCTGTCCAATGCATTTTACTGTGGACAGTGTCCTCTAGTCAGAGATAGCGAACCACTCAAATTGCTGCGACGTGGAATATAGGTATTTATATTAATTTAAAATACCAAACACAGGATATTGAGTTTTTCTGGTAATCTGATTGATTGGCTCTCTACTCACGGTATAAGTCCTATATACTGCGGTTTGCAGTTCAAATACTGAAACTAACAGTTTTATCACGGAAAGTTTACCCTTGAATGGATGAAAACTCGAGTCGGAGGAAATTAAATTTGGGTGTTAGTTATTTAAGGCCAAGTAAAAAAAAATATTAGTTTCCGCTCCGGAATCACCGAAAATATGAGGCGGGAGGTCCCTATTATTTATTATTTTGTCTTTTTTTGTTATTTTCCAAAATATAGGTTTTATGAGCCCTTTCCTTCCAATAAAACAACCTCATACCTTAACATAGCAAATGTCAATTTTTACCACCGGCCAACTTTTCGTTTTGACCCTTAGTTACTCAAAAATTTGGATCTTTCAACTAACTAACTTTTCTGATTAAAATTTCAGGTGGGTGATTTTTCTTGGCTTGTTCTAAATTTTTGGGCAAATCTCAGTCTGGGGGTTCTTGTAAAAGTTGTTCTTGTAAAAAAGCGTGTACTGGCGTCTTTTGATGTTTGGAAACTCGAACTGAATTCAAAATAATACTGCAATGTTCAAAATTTAAGCAGAACTCTCATTACACGCCATTTTTTCACGAGAACCAGTAACTTTCGGCTCAGCCTGGGCTGTTCTTAAATTTTTGACAATTTCAGCCTCAAATTGTTATTAAATTGTTCTTACTTCCTGGTAATTTTACTCGGAACAACAAAACGACACTAAGAAACATGTGTTTGCTGTTATTTTATCCTGCTGTATGCGAAAACATAGAGTCCGCGGACGTCATGTCATTCCACCAGCGTTTGATAACCCAGCTAATTCTAGTAGGTCTCTCTATATATGTACATGTGTATTCCATTCTTTGTACAAGGAATAAAAAAATTAAACTTTTCTGATTAAAATTTCAGGTGGGTGATTTTTCTTGGCTTGCTCTAAATTTTTGTGCAAATCTCAGTCCTGGTGTTCTTGTAAAAGTTGTTCTTGTAAAAAAGCGTGTACTGGCGTCTTTTGATGTTTGGAAACTAGAACTGAATTCAAAATAGTATTGCAATGTTCAAAATTTAAGCAGAACAATCTACTTTTATATTCATTTATTTCTCAAACACTGTTTTAGCTTGAAGGCTGTTGTGCTTCTGCTTCGCCACCTTTCCTTGATCAGAACATACGAAATCGTGTAGACTTAGCCACAAGAAAGAAAGCAGAAATGGGAAGCGACGTTGTCAATTCGATAGCATCCACGACAATGGAGTCTCATACAGTTGTTACATTTTATATTTACGAACCAATTCATCAAAAGCGATTTACTGTTTGTATTTTGAGGTTATTTTACAGCAGAATCGGGTTTTTAACCAAAGATAAGGTACTTTTAGGTTTTAAAAGGATAATAATAAATAATAAAAAAAGGAGCGGGCACGCAAAAAGGAAGCGGGCGGGGACGGGAAACTAGTAATTTTTTTTACTTGGCCTAATAAAAAAAAATATTCCACTCGCGCTTGTTGGATATGAGCTTATGATAGCCAACTCGTTGCTCCGCACCTTGTCTGCTATCTAAAAGCTCATATCCAATGCGCGTTTATGGAATATTTGTTAAATACCAATGTCACTGCGTTTGACATAACAACATTTTGTTATCGGACAAGTCAAAGAAAGTAAAGTCAAACAGAAGCAAGGAAAACTTTTGCATATTGTGCGATATGCAACGAATAATATGCAACCGACTCTAAGGGAACACTCATAATTTATCCCCCAGGCTGGCACTGAAGAGAAATATAAAAGAGGGCAAATTTTCCTGTTACCCAACCACAAACTGTGCTAATTTTTTTTTACCCAACCCCAGCAAATAATGATACAAAATTTACAAAGTTATACTTCAAATGTACTACTCGTTTTTTCATTCTGTATTCATACAAACTGCCCCCATCCCCCTTTCTATGTCTCAACTTTCACAAGTTTGTGAGATTATTTTGTACTGCTTTTTATCAGAGAAATTTTATGGTGAGAAAATGAATTACCCAACCTTTTGGTGAGTCAAAAAATGAATTACCCAACCCATTTCTCTTCGGTGCCAACCCGCAGCATAAATTCTGAGCGGTCCCTAATTTCCCCTCACTGCTTGTGCGCAACAGTTACGCTTGGATCCTTTTCCGACTCCTGCAGAACGTTGTCGAACTGTTCCGATCACGCCATCAAACTTTCCGTAGAACAGAGATATCGTGGTACAGTCAGACTTACTGGCTCCATCTCGTCTAAATCAAAATTAAAGTTCTATCTCCACCAGAGGGCACTGGAATGTGTTTCTCTTCATCGATTGAAGATCATTCTGACTGAAGTATGCAATACATTGTCTTAACCCAAAATAAACTTTCAACAGTTATCTTTACACCGGCTTTCGTTCTTTTGTCGTTCAAAAGGATAAGTTTTTAAACATATTTTCTGTTCAGTTTCGATTATACCGAAAATCGGGAGATTTTAATTAAAAAAAGGAAGACAGGGAGATTGCACCATAAAATCGACAGGCTAAGATGTCTGGCTGCCAACTAGGATACCCGGCCGGGTTGGGGTTTGAACTTTTGGCCGTCTTCTGTCGCCACACCTTCCGTCGATAGGGACGCTGGTCTGATCTCTTGAAATAATGTTAACCCTATTGAGAACCCAGTCACAATGGTAGGGTAGTGATTTCAGTGCTCGACTGTAATATGGACAGCAAGAGGCGCCACCAGCCAGTTCTATCTCGAGACCTGCGCTCTTTTACATTTGAAGTTTTTCTGCTCTCATTTCGCAATGAAGCTGTGAAGAGGCAAAGGTCAACTGCGCGCTGGACGTGGCATTTTCAAGGCCCACACTCACAAACGCCAGCGGCAGCTACCAATCGTCATAAACATTTGAGCAACAAGATGGCGGCGGAAAGAAACGTTGAAGCTCTGAGGCAAATCTTTCTTTCCCTGCCTCCATCGGTACGTAATACCACCGATTACAGTTTTATTTGACTAACTAGTGACTTATGATCTTTTGTCCATTTTTTAGATTTACGTGCTGCTTGGAGCTTCGACTTTTCTCATCTTGCTTGTGGTGTCTGTCGTGTGTTTGTTTCGGAGAAAACGCAGGAAAGAAGGTATCATTAACATTTTGGTTTCGGTTGTTCTTGTTTGTTTGCACTTTGATGTTTTCTGAATTAGAAACGAATATTTCTGCTTTTGCTTCAATTGTAGCGGAAGCACAAAGTGAAGCTGAGAGGTTTATTGGCCCAAAACCACGTTTCCGGAAACGCGACAAAATGATCTTTTACGGGAAGAAGATGCTTCGAAAGGTTAGTATTAATAGGTCGAGCGCAAAATGAAGGTTGCTTGCTTTTAAATAAGGTGAGGGATGTAGGTGTTCTCTACTGGAAAGCCGAAGTTCGCAGCAAAGCCTACCATCTAAACAGGTTAAATATTGTCAAAATAGCAGAAGTTTGTTTTAGTTAGCTCTTGTTCACGGCCAATTTGCTAATTACCGGTATTGACAACAAACTTACAAGTAAGAAGTATGAATATGTTTATTTATGGCTCACGCTGATTGCATAATAAGATAATTCTGTCCTGCTGTCACAAGTAGTCAAATGATCAGTCGTTGAAGCGAGTTTGAAGTGACTGTTTAAGATTTAACTCGTATGGGATCTGTTGTAACTTATTTAGTTATTAGAAACTTTGTTTGTTTCCAGTTATTAAACATAAATCATAATAAACAGTTATACTATAGGCGAAGTAGCACGCCTATCATTCTCAGCCTACCAAACTTGTTCGAAAAAAGTTGGAGCCTTAAAATGTGAAAACTGATTGGCAAGGAACAGTTTTGCGGTTTTGTTATCTATTACAAGTATTTGCAAATAATGGACTTATTTCCAAGATTTAACTTTGAGTTTGTGGAACACAGTGAAGGACTTTTTTGCAGCAAGATGGATATATCCAATGGTTAATTCAGGAATTTTACTTAGCACTTGTTAGATATTGCAGCTGTAGTAGTAAGTTATTCTTACAAACAATGTAGCTTAAAAACTAGTAATGTTCACTGAAAGCATACATGTACAGAAAACAAGAGTAGGGGTAAATTGAGTTTAATACATTGATCCTGGTTTTGAGAAGAGATACAGTCATTGATCCTTTCCGGCAACGATCGAACCGAGGAATTATTTTAAACTCTGTCTTTAATAACTCAGCACAAGAAGCGATCAGTACATTTTACACCCAAAGAGGATG
>JAOBRG010146435.1:0-18683 GCA_027574985.1 Umimayanthus nakama | reverse complement strand
TTTTTGGAACTTCCTTAGCGAATTACCAAACGCCATCTTTTAGTAATTTGTTGTCAGATATTAAAGTTATGGACTATCAGCTTTTAACTTTTATCTTAGAATTTTGACATTTTAATTGGTTTTTAATTGTAAGAATTTAAAAAAAGGTAGAATTCAGAAAAGTCCTGGTAGCTGGGGCAACAAAGAATTGAATAGCACTGTATCGCATCGATATTGTGTCGTACTGTCATCCTTCGTAAAGCGTAATCAGGAGTGGGAAGGTGCGAGACTGGCACACCAAAACAACAACAATCCTCCACATTTCCTTAGCGTTATACCGTTATATCATACAAAATCCATTAAAGATTTTAGAACTTTAGCAAATGACACCAATTGAATAGGCTATGACCTTCAGCTTAAAATTTAGCTAGCTTATTATTCTTTCAAGTTGTTTTTCTTTTTTCTGCCGTGTTTGGGGTTGTGAAGAACTAAGAAAACTATATAAAATTATTGCATACAGCCCAATGGTTATTCTATTTCAAGCAACTTGATTGGTTCAGTGGTCACCGGTTATCAGCTCATATTCTAGTGATTGACTATAAATGGAAAACGCACTGAATATATTTGCCGATTATAACAGATTCGCACTCCGTGCTCATCTGTTATTTATCAGCTAATATTCAGTACGGTCCCGTAGAATAACTATTATTTAACTGAGTAGACAAATCCAACGTTAAATATTCGCAGCTTACTCGGTAGTTTCCCAAGAGTTTCTTCGTGTCACCAAAAGTGGCCTCGCCCAAAACCGGGATGGGTTTTCCCAGCATGGTTCTGGAATTCTCAAACCACTCGCTCAACTCCTCAACCTGCCCACTCAGATGGACGACGATCGTGTCCGTGTGTCGGCGCACCAGCTCCTCTTCTCTGTCTTCGATCAGAGCGCACAGTTCTGTCCAGTTGTTGTCCAACGTCTCCTTACTGTCGCTGAGAGCTCTGGTGTCACCTTGAGTGACCTCCAGTAGTTGCGAACCAATTTGGTCCAGTCTGTCCTTGATGGACTGGTGCGAGTCCACATCTTCTTGGTAAGACTGGTAAAAAACGGGATGAACGTGTTTATAGATCCGTACTAAACATATAAGCATTTACGCCTGCCTGTATTTTTTAAAATGTTAGTCACAACTTTATTTGGCAGTAACTAATCAAACACAAAGTAGACAAAGAATTTACGAAAATAGTTAAACACCAAAATGGGTAAAAGCGCAAACGGGATACTAAAACTCAGATGTAGTGCATTAAAAGAAAACGTACAAACAATAAAATAAATTACACATGAAAAAAACACAAAACGAACTACAAATCTGGACTTTCGAAAAATAAGCTCAGGAATTAATCATTTGTGTGGAAAATTAAGGCTTTTTATGGCTAGAAGCAGTGAATCCTGCAAACCTGAGACTTTTTAGGTCTAAAAAATGCATAGACCAAAATAACACCCTAGCCTCTCCCCTTAGTCTTACTTGTAACGCTGCCAGTTGAGCCTCAAGAGCCTCGAGCCCATTCTCCTGTAGCTGCTCACTCTGCAGCTGAACCAAGATGGTGGCCAGCCACTCCACCAAGTCGTCAAGCCCATCCTGGTACTCCTTCCACAGGCCCAGCAACTTCTCCAGCCTCTGACGTTCGCCTTTACCCTCCAGCCGTAACATACGCCAGCGATTGGTTAGCTGTGACAAGCGGCTTTTTACATCAGCATTACCTGACGAAGAAGAAGTTTCCAGATTAGTATGCGCGAGGCTGGCACAGTTGGTAAGATTTCTGACTGCCAACTATGGAGACCCGGGTTCAATCCCCCGCCTGGTCGAGGATTAAGCTTTGGGTGACCTTCTTTCGCCACACCGTCTGCGGACAGGGACGTTAGACCGTTGGTCTACCTCGTCTAGTTTCCCGACGCTCTATCAGGGGGCTTAAAAGATAAGAGAAGGCTAATGCCGGTGTTGTGGACAGTAGTCTCATCTCTACAGGGCCTACATAAAAACTACTTAGTGTAAATATAGTTACCCTGTTTAAACAAAGTATATTATTATTATTAGTAGTAGTAGTATATATTACTAAAAGTTTCATTGTTTTTAGCGAGTGCAACAGTGCAGGTGGATATTGACTGCATCACTTACCTGTGGCAGTTAGAACTTGCTCCCCTTCGTACGTAATGGCGTCTTTACCCGGCTGCCGCTCGTTTAGTTTCCGCTCCAAATCCCTGAACTTCATCAGCTTCAAGAGCACGCCATCAATACTGTCTTCCGGTAGCCTCCTCAGCGGGTTCAAATACTTCTGCACGAAATTATCCAGCCATGTGTTAAGGTTTCTCAATGACTCCTCATAAGACTGCCACAGCAGTAGCACAGTCTGCAGCCACTCCGCGTTCTCCTGGCAAACACCGTGCATGTTGTCGGCAAGCTTGGCTACCTCACTAAACTGGATCTCGCCCGCCTCTTCAACAAAGCTGGCGTCGTGTTGCTGCAGGTATTCCCTCAACATTTGAACACGTGACTTGTGACTTTGGATGTTACGGGCAAACACCTGAAACTGATTCAGCTTCACTCTCAGAGCTTCTAGCGTGACTGCCACGTCATCTTCTGCTACCAGTTCTTGGAAGCGGTCCTGCTGCGATGTCAACCAATCAGAAAACTCCTGCAGCTCCAGTTCATACTGTCTCTTGCGTGATTTAGGAGACTTGTGAAGGACTTCCTTAAGGGGAGAGGGTGTGGTTTTGGAGGGTGTGGTTTTGGACGGCGATTTGGGAGAGGACGTCAGAACTGGGGACAAGCTTTGGGGCACAATCTTCTCTGGGGTCACTCTTTTGGGTGACTTCTGAGGACGTGGTCGGGGTTTCTCAGCTGGAAGGGCACCCTGGTCTCGCAGCTCTTGTTCTCTGAATGAGATGTGAGCTTTTAGCTTGTCCCATTGGTGGATAACATCAAACAATGGGGCTTTCTTTTTCGGTTCTTTTACTTGGCGGGCAGTACGTGACAGAAAATCTAACAGAGCCTGATGCAATTTGGCTTGGCTTTGGATCACCTAAAGGTGTTGCATGAGTAGATGAAGATTATAATTAGACATTACGTTATAGACCCTTTTCACGGTTCTTGAGGCAATGGAAAACCTGACGTTAGCACTCTGTAAGCATCAGAAATGGAAAGAGCAGGTCGAAGTTAGTGAGTGCCAAAAATTTGGGGAGTTATTATTGAAAACTGTATATTTTGTAAAGTTTTCAAAAACTGAAAATTTAACAGAGAATGTATCAAAATTTTGCGTTGGGCCCTCCCAGCCTCAATCCCATGCAGACTCCATACATTTTTTTATAGAATTGCGGGGTATTTTTTGTTTTAAAAACCTCGCTAAAGTCACTGTTTTTAATATTAAATCCCCAAATTTTCGGCACTTATTAGCTTTTACCTGTTCTTTCCATTTCTGACGCTTATAAGAACCGTGAAAAAGGTCTATGGGAAGAGTGTCAAGACTAAACTGCAAGTAAGGTAGGGTGATTAGTTCAGCAGAACTTAGTGGGCACTGAGGCTGATAAACAATCAAACTCTTTTAATCAGGAAAAAAAATGGACAGTCCTAAATTAGAAATGACTTAAAAACTACCTAATGAAACACGAGTTTCGTTTACAAACTACAAACAACACAAAAAGGAAATCAGCAAACAACAATCGTATTTAAAAACCAACCTGCAGTTTCAGCAGCTCAAGACACTTGTCAGTCTCAGTGTCCAGCGGTCCGAGAGCCCGTATGGAGACCTCGATGTCCCTCTGGTAGTCTGCGCACTCAGCAAGCTTAGCCTCGAAGTCTCCAACAGATAACGAGTGTGTCTCCCCCTCAGCTACCTTGTCCGTGTGTTCCTCCAGCTCCACATGGCGGGACGTTAGTACCCTGATCACGCCCTGCGCCAGTCTGTCCATGTCTCCTAGCTGCTGCTCCACGTTCACGGCGTCAGTTGATGACAGTTTGATGGGTTTTGATGACAGGGCTCTCAACTGGCCGCGGTACTGTTGGAGGTCTGTCAATGTGGACTGTATTGGAAAGATTTTGGTGTAGTATTCAGAGTTGAATCTATTACCATTAGCGTCGTTAATTGAAGGGGCTGAATGCATCAAAGAAAAATTTTGCTTTTCTTTTTTTATGTAAACACCACCATCAAAATAATTGGTGAATACAAAGATTGTAACACAATCCATCAAACGCTTAACGTTCCAAAACAATAGTTTAAAGGCAGTAAATTGAGGTACAGTAATTTTGCACGCACTGTGAGAACATCGCCGCTCTTTTTTTGTTTTTCTTCAAAAAAGATGTTTTTATGTTTGTTTGTTTACTTAAAGCCTGCCTAGAGTCAACGTGGTTCGCACGGCCTTTATCTTTATTTGCCTTGACAGAGCTTTTACACATTTTCAACTAAAGAGCCTTGCAAAGACTAATCTCTGACCTGTATTTTCGCCAGTCGTTCCTTCACACTTGCCATGTCACAAGCTTGGAAGTCCGCTGACACAACCGCATCCTCAATGTCTGCAAGCACCTCACACAAATTGTGCAGCTCAATCTGGTACATCAGGTTCTCCTCGTATAGCCCCTCATCTTCCTCATCACGTCCCCCCTGACTCTCAGGTGAATCTGCCTCTATCTCAACATCTTCTTGACTCCACAAGCTCGGCCTCCAGGAGGGGTAACTCTCGCTTATCACTAGTGAATCTGCCTCCTCTTGGTATTGACCGCTGACCTCACCCAAACTGCGCTCGAGTGCTCGTTGTTTGGTGTTGGCACGTGACTGGAGCTCTGCCCAGAGTTCGTTGACCGTTTTCAGTCTCTCCTCTAAGATTATCAATAAACTGCTACTGGTGTTATTCAGGTAGCGCTCGGCCAACACGTTCATCAGGTCAACCCGTCCTTGTTGTTTCGTCATTTGCACGCAAAGAGCCTGAAATGAGTAAAGATAGCAACAGCAGTAGTTAACCCTCTCGGTCCTCAACACGCCATATGATGTTCTGTTGAATTCTCCAAAACTATCTCTATAGTTTTCCTTTTTAACAGATCGGAAGAATTTGGTTTTTTAGCTAAGAAAAATTGTTGTGTGATCATTGGCCTTATTTTCTTTACTAAACAGCTCATTTTCTGTGGATAACATAAGGAGAATTTACTTACTGATAAACTGGTTGTGGGTGAAAGAGTTAATACAGTAAAAACCCGCGAGTAAGAACCTGTATTTTGCGGGCAAGTTAGGCTAAACAGGTTTTTACATAAGTGGTATGTAACAAAAATCTAGGGTCATTAGGTTCTTAATAGGTTCCTAAAACAATGCTCATTTGTAGGTATCTATGTCAGCCCACTTTTTTCTACAAAAATGGTTATATTTTAAATATAAGAACCTGATTTCAAGTTTTAGGCTAAATAGGTTCTTACGTAGAAGGGGTATAATGGATAAATTTTAGCCTAACAGGTTCTTAAAATTTACGTTCTTATTCGCGGGTTTTTACTGTATTCTGCACCACGCTAATGCAAGTTTCCCTTTCTTACCTAACACACAAGATTATTGCATAAAGACCCGACATTTAGGTACAACGGTTCACTTCTGCTTTGGAGCAAGCATCTAGGCTTTCGAATTTAATTAGTTTTGAACGTACACAAAGCATTCTGATAAAAAAACAAACTATTAATACATCCAAATACAAAAATTAAAAACTTTTGTTGGTAAAATCCTCCTATATTTAAATCCTCGAAAGAAGGTCTGGTTAAGCCCCAGCGCAAGAGATAAACGTTATTGTAAAAAAAAAATAAATATGGAGCGTATTAAACTTTAATAAGTCAGTTCTACAGACAAACGAAACATCTGAACGGGTCAACACAACATTCTACCGTTTAAGTATCAGTCGTTGTAGTGGGAGCTTTAACTGCACTGCCACGGTCAAAAACAGGCCTCATGAATTATGTTCACTTCGTTGATTTACCTCAATAAATGGAAGTTTTAATACAAGCCTCTTAGCAAATAAATTTCAAGTGCACATTGTTTACTTTTTCACCTTTTAATTATGAAAACTTATCCCCTGGGAACTTTTATGAACATAAATAAAATATTCACACAAAGTAAAAGCCAATCCTTTGTTTCGCCCAGTGTTCAGCCTTTTCGACGTTAATTGATAGTGCTACCGGAATATTTTCAAAAACTGCTTTCCGCTCTGCCACCATTTGCAATATAACGCAGCGAATGTCGTGGTACTAATGCGGAGTACATTACCTGTTATGTAGTACTACATGGGCACCGAGTATACGCTTTTCTTGTACAGAAACCAACTTTGTAAAAACCTTTTGGATTTGGCCCAAATTTGAAGAATGTTCAAAACAACCAAGGTTCAAGCTCTTGCTTAAAACAGTTATTTTATTTACAAAAATAGGAACATCTTTTAAAAACAGTCTGAGGCTGAAATTTACAAAGCATTGAGACGAATCTCGGAAATATAATGTCCTTGTTTTTTTTTTAAAAAAATGCATTCAGTAAAAAGTGCTAAAATGCAGAGCCGAAACGTGCAAGTTTATAGCTACTGCATTACGAAATAAATGCTAAGGTCTAGGCAGAAAACTAAAACTAATTAGAACGACTTCTCAAACAATCTATGATCAAGTTTTTATCACGATTATAATATTATGTTTACGAAGTACATTTCCGTTTCATCGCGGGGAGAGCTCGGTACTGAATATTACAGAACTTAGTGCTGATAGCTTTCATTGCCTCGAGGCAGAAAGCTACACCAGTTTTTGTTATTAAATAACTCTGTAAAAAAAACTTTAATGAGCTGCCCGCTCTCTTTGGTTCTCTTCAAGATGTCTCAATTATAAATGCCAAAAAATGTGATTATTGCTTGCCAAAAAGGCCTTCAAAGTTAGTTTGCCTAGCCTCATTCAAAGCCTTTGTCGCATAAAAAATATTCCTTTCTCTTCTTCCGCTTTCTTGAATTAAACGAGTGTCAAACAGCTGCTAGAGTAGAATTCACAGCGGGAGATAGGAGAACAATCGACCACCTCTTCACTGGTGGGCACACGACAAAGAAGAGGAATATTAAACACGGTAGTACGGTCTAATGGACTTGGAAAAGGCAAGCGGTCTCACCTCAATGAAGTTAAAAGGACGCGTACTCCACTTCAACTGAAAGTACACATTCTGTTTCACAGACCAGAAAACGACCGAGAGTCATAACAGTCTTAAACTTCTGAACAAAAAAAATCATGGATTCTTGCGGTGATGTACGCCCGGCACCGATATAGTGAAAACTAATCCACAACTAAACGGTGAAATAATTCTCACAACAAACATCAAAACCAAAAAAATATAGACGATGCAGTTTATCATGATACATAAAAGGTCTCAATGCGATCCGGTCAAGAAGAAATGTTTCAATTGAAGGAAAGTAAAATGAAAGCATTCCGTTACGAATAGAGTCAGTAAGAAGAGCTGCTAAAGTTAACATATGTCTAGCTCTAACCACCTTTCACCTGTTTACTCAGAACGACTTCTCGCGAATCGGTCGAGGGCTTGGAGCTTCAGAAAACGTTTTTGCTGTCAGTGGTTGTGAACAAGCAAGCCATCATTTTTAGACAGCAAACACGCGCACGTTTCTCGGCTATAGATGAGCTTACTGGGCAAACCAAATTGATCTTTCAAGCATCGCGACCGAACTTGAATCACAAAAACAACAAACTTCTGACATCAAAACCTGCGTTATCGTTGCACAGCGGCTAAACTAATTAGTAAACAGATGTAACACTGGGCGACCGCGACTATACAGTTATCACACGGGCAGAAGTTATCAAGTTTCAGTTCCTTCTCGTGCCGTTTTAACCGGCCAAGTATCCCTTGCATCAGTAGCTTTTTAAAATTTTTTGAAGAAAGCAATGTGCAGACATTGACAAAAACAATAATTTACGGAGTTAAAGACGTCTTTTCCGCTGGGTTCGAATTTAATTTATGTTCTGTTTACTCAGCGTTTATGAATGTGTTTATTGAAGCGATTTAGAGTTGACTCCGAATCTGCAACTCCCGTGAAGAAATTGAAGTATTACGTAATGAAACTATTGAGGCGATTCGGAAACACTTTGTGGATGAATGATGAAGCGTGACTGCATCTGTACATGGCGTGACTTAACTTGCGTGACAAGTTTAAAACAACTTTCGTGTTAGTTAACGTAGATAAGACTTAAAAGTAGGTTGGTAAGTAACTGAGTGACTTAATAAGAGAGCAAGCAAGTGTATAAGTACGCACGTAAGTAAAGAAGTTGGAAGGTAGGTAGGATTTGTGTCTGCGTGTGTTGTAAAGAGTTTCATATTGTATGTAACAGAAGAACTAAACACGAATAAATAAAACGCAATCATACCACGTGTTTTGACAGCTCGTCCTGGATATTGTCGTCCACGTCCATTCCCGACGCCATCATGTCCTCGATGACTCTCAGCTTTTCAAGGAGTTTACCTAACTCAACAACGAACTCGTCCACCGAGAGACTCTCACTCAGAGGTTCTTCGTCTTCCTCCATCAACGAATGCCAGCCATGGGTCCCGACAGGGTTTGTTGCCGCTGACACAGCACTCACTGAACGCGGATTCGTGTGTAACTCTCCTGGAGATTTTGTGAGGCCACTTTCTGCACGAGTGCTTGAAGAGTCGTGAGCATTCGGCGGGGCAGAATACATCGACGCAGATGTACTTGGTATAGTGTTATCTGCAAACGCCTGAATGTCAGAGGATGTCGGGTTTCGAGTGTCGAGTTTTTGAATTTTCTCAGCTGGTTCAGCGCTCGAAAGGTATTGTTCAGGAAGAGAATGAAAGATAGGGTAAGAGTGTAGATTTTGTATTTTTTGTTGAAACGTTCTTTTTGGCGATTCACCAACTACGTCCGGCATTGACGATTCCGCGCTAGTTATCACATTAATGTCAGGTTTCTTTGACAAAGGGCTACTTTCCGGCTCAATTAAAATTGTGTCATTTGTGCTTTTCTCTCCCCGTTTTTGTTCAGCCTCAGGCTGAACTCCGATAGGATTTTCCTGCGTCAAGCCCGAATCTGACTTCCTCAAAATGTCTCCTTTATCATGAGGTAACTCATTCAACCTTGCATCGAGCGTCTCGGAACAGCGAATATTAACACTATCATTCAAGTCATGTGATGTCTGGCCGACCCAGTCCTCCGTGTTATTGTCCTCGTCCAAATCCGTATCTATGTCACTTACTATGGTGTAGTGACTCATATCTTGACGTAAACTTGCATTTGAGTCATCGCCGCTCGAGCTGCCCCCATCTCCCGCCGCCTCTCTCGGCCTTGGAAGCCTCTGTTTCCCGTAAAGGTCAAAATCATCAAAGAACAGCTCGTGTGCGCCGTGTTCGCCCTGAGCAGCAGTCACGCTCTCTTCTAAAGGCAGTCCTCTTTGTTCTAACGATTCGCCATGCGACTTCATCACCGGTTCAACATGGACCTCCCCGTCACTAGTGATTTCCGCACTGTACACGCCTGAGTCCAGGGGGGCCTTCTCAGTTTCCTCTCCTGACATTTCCTCCTGCTCAGTATTTACATTCGGTGTATCTACTGAAGGCGAGTCTTCGTTTTCTAGTGTCGGTGATTCAACAGTTCTCACTTCCGCTAAGTCTCCATTTTCATCCGTGACCGTAAGCACAGGGAGACCAGTCCCAACGGTGTTAGCCAGTGTTTCGTCACTTGCCGAGCTCGATTGGAGCTCCTCGTCAGAATTTGTGGACTTGCTTTTTAGGAGCCGTTGATACTCGTCAGGTGAAATCGACATTCCCCCGTCGTGATTTAATGATACTTCGTCACTTGAGGATTTCCCGAATCGCTCCTCCATAACTCGACCCAGTTCCCCGCGTTCATCCTCGGTTGAGTAGGAAGCCTTCTTGAGTAGTCCTTCGAATGATTCCATCGACGACACGCCACTCTCTAGGTCAGAGTCGTGGCCGTTTTCAACAGGTTCGGCTTCGGAAAGTTCTCCTTTTTCTTCTCCTTGGTCACTCCTAGCACTTAAGTCTACTGCAACGGTTTCCTTGGTAACTTTGACGTCACTTGCCTCGTTTTCTTCCCGTCCGGAGGAAGCTGGCGCGTTATTAGCGAATGTTGTGCCATCAATCACGTCAATGCCATTTACCTTGGAGTCTTGTTCCAGCGAATTTTCTTGTATTTCTAAATTTTGCAGATCCTTCTTTAACTGTTCAAGCTTGCCTTCAATTCCAATACGTTCCACCAACGGACTTTCTTGCTTTAAGGTGGTTCCTCTATCAACAAGATCGTCAGCAAGACTTCGAATAAACTCGAGTTCTCCGCGGAGTTCCTAAAAGTTGGAGACAAAACAAACGATCTGTATGTAATTACGTTACAATGTGTCAGAAACCTGTTTGATATTTTCCGTTATCATGCCCTTGAGTAACTGAAAATTAATCATCTAGAGGATTTCAGAGTTTGCAACGAAACTAGGTATGACGGATACATTTTCGACGCGTCTATGTAGTTATAAAGTTATAAAGTTTCCAAGAACCGACTTAAGAAATTAAAATTTTCGAAGGAAAATCTTAAATTCAGTCTTGATTTATGGAACATTATTTCCAACGGCGTTTTGGACGCATCATTAGCGAAGCTACTAACCTCTCATCTGTAACAAAACGGCACTGCAGCTTCTCTAAAATCAGCAAAAAAAACTGGACAAATTTATGTTGTTTCCAGTTTCTGAAACTACATGCAAAACGAAACTGTATTCTCTCGTAATTCACAACAACGCTGTTTTCTTGACAAAAACGACTCTAATTGGTTGCCCTATTAACGGTCTCACATTTCAGATTATGAATCCGAACCAATCAGATAACAGAGATAGAAGAAGCGATAAATTAAAAGTTTGAAACCTCTCACATTGTTACCTGATATGTAACAAACATCAAATTAGGTTTGTATTTTGAAATTTGCATTTTTATTTTATTTTGCAAATTTAATAGTGTGATGTATTTAAAAAGATAATGGTAGAGACAAACCGGAGCGTCGATTTCTCACGCAGCTTATTAATAATAGATTAACTATAGAGTTTTTTCAAGGCCAGCTGGAACACCCACAAAGAGAAAGTACAGCAAACTTTTTTTGGTTTTGTATGGTTCGTAGTTGAACAAGTACGTGGAATTAACTGCTCACGGATGTAACGATCACAATATTAGGGAACAACACATTGAGAAAGGCAAGAGAGGAAAGCTCTCACCTCATGCACTTTTTTAAAAAAACGTCTAAGTTTTGGGCCGAGTGTGGCTGAATGTTCGAATAAACTTTAAGAATTTCAGCCTTAATTTTTCTTCAATTTCTTAAACATAACTGTTAGTATTAAGTGTTCAGTTAATATTTTCCATTCGTACAAACCAACGGCAAGCAAAAACACGCTTTATTGAATGGACCAGCTACCCTTGCCGACAAGAAAGAAATATAATATAAAAAATTAAAACAAGCTTGTTCATGTAGTTATGTACAACACCAACGGCGATGTTGATCTGATGAACAGTAGCCGAGAAAAAAAAATATTTCCATGATTTTGAGCAGTATCTAAAATAACAGTTATTCGCATTTTTTCAGCTTCAGTTTACTCTTAGAACATTCTTAAAATTTGCGGCACTTTAAAGACTCTTGTTATTATAAAAAAGATTCTTAATAAAAAAAAATGTACACATAGATCGTCATTCTGAACAGACACATTGCTCAATTCTCTTAAATTATCTCTATATTTTCCTTGTAGACAGGGTGGGAGAATTTTATTTCTTATCTTAGACAAGTTGCTGTGTGTGATCAGTTGCTTTATTCTCATTACCAATTAACTTAGTTTATGTCAATATTATAAGGAGAATTTACATACTGGTAAACTGACAGGGGATGAAAGGGTTCATTAAAAAAACCTCGCAAAATGGAAATGCTTGAAACTATAGATAAATAAAAACTTAAAATAAGAAAAAAAAAAGCCGTGGTCGGGAACTTTGTTGATGTTCGGACATCTATTTTATCAAGAATGTATTTAAATACTGTTTATTTTTTTTTGCACCTCCCGTTTAAATCCAACAAATATTAATGGAGAGGCTACGATAAGGTATTATCTTTCTACCAAAGACAAGTCATGCTCACCAAGTGACAAAATGGAGCTTGAAGAGTGTGCTATAACAAAATTAATGCAAAAAAGTACAGAGGTGAAAAAAGAATTGTCCGACCGAACCCGTTTGTATTTAACGACAAAAAAAGAAAATGTCAGAAATAAAAATCGAAAAACTGATAAATATTCTTACTATGATTTCAATCACTACTTCAATATTCGCTCGCATATCTGCATCAACTAGTTGTCAACACGACCGTAAATGATAAAATACAATTGAAGAGGGAGTATATTTTGACCAAAATTGACACTTGAATTAACATTCAACAAAATATGACAAACGCTCATGAATATACAATAAATACTGACTTCAAGCTCGACTGAGTACATCAGGCATGACTTTTCACACTTAAGCAAAAAAGACGAATTAAAATAAACATAAACAATTCAACTCTGAACATGATACGAGTTTGTTTATTGATTCTGGATTAGCTTGGAATTGGACCGTTGTTTCATATATCACTGACACCGCTGTAAGAAAAAAATGAAACCGCGAAATTGTGAACAAGAAAAAGCTAAAGTTAGTTTAAACAAAAACCACTTGCTGGTACTAAAGTGATAACTCGTTGCTAAGCGGCCCTCATAAATCTTAAAACTTCTGCAGCAAAAGCCAAAGTCTACAAGTATAACTTGGGTGAATTAAAAAGCTGGAGAAATAAATCAACCAAGACGATGTTGTTCGCTAAATAATGCATTAATGAAATAAAATCGTGTTAGTTTTAAATCCACGGCGTGACGAATGCCCGGAGCAATATTTACATCACGAATGACTGGCTCGTTGCAAGTATTTTCATCATGTGAAATATGATAATGAATATTACTTACCAGGTTTGGAGATTCGCTTTAAAGTTTTGAAGCGACACAGACTTACAAGCTATGCTTTCTTTTTTTAAAAAAACTTACTGAAAATATCAATATCATTCAAAGATTTTGGTATTAAAATTTGGCGGCAACGCAAAGCGAGACAAAGGTAAAAAACAGCGAACATTAAAACGAATAATAAATATAAAACATTATATGGGACACGATAAGACTATAACTAAACCACTGTGAGGGTCGAAAATAAAGAAGCAAACCTGCAAACTCTCTCTTTGTTCATCCTCGATCATTTCATCACCTCCAACTTCGCACAGACTTGCTTTGTATTCATCCATTCGCTCCCGACAGTCCTTCAAGCCGACTTCAAACTCTGCCATTTGGTAGTACCGATCACCCACTCTCCGCTCCTTGTCCAGAACCAGTCTCTGAATCGCTTCTAATCGCTCACTTACATCGTTAACTTGTCTGTGCATCGATTCTCTTTCTGCGGGGTCGGTGACATGGCTAAGGAGACGCTTACCGACGCTTTTCGAGCTTTCGAAGTCAGCCACTTGCACATCAAGCTCGTCGCTGA
Organism: Umimayanthus nakama; assembly: GCA_027574985.1. Taxonomy (NCBI): domain Eukaryota; kingdom Metazoa; phylum Cnidaria; class Anthozoa; order Zoantharia; family Parazoanthidae; genus Umimayanthus; species Umimayanthus nakama. The sequence continues at coordinate 5,105 of JAOBRG010146435.1, read as the reverse complement.
AGAACTGAAAGGAATATTCAAAAGTGTGAACAACAAACTCTTGTTCCGCCATTACTCTTGATGTTTACATGCCGTCCTCATAACAAGTTCACCACACAATCTATAACTTTCGAATTCGGTTTCGCTGTCGGGATCGCGATCTTTCTTGCAAGGCACACGTGTTGTGTTTATCTCGCGAGCCGCGCAAGTCTATCACCAACTTAGTTAATGCAGTGTTCCATGCAAGTCTGCTTTTGGTAGAGTTCGATGACTTTCATTTCTCGTAAGATATGCCCCAGTCAGAGACGTTTTACATGACATGAAAACACATATCCTACGTAACCATGTTTTGGATGAAATACAATAATTTTATCATATTTCACACTTCCAGTGACCAGAGAAACTGGCTGGCGAATGATAGCCGCATACATTATTTCCGCGTCTCGGTTGAACGGTAACCAGGCTACCAAACGCAACGTTACTCGTATTTCTTTATTTTATCAAAATGTTCTGTTGTATCAAAGAAATACCGAACTTCCAATGTACCCTTTAGAAAATTTCCCAAGAAGCGAAATCTTCTCTCTCAAGATTTGTGGTGTCACTAAATTTGTGTTTATTCTTCAAAAAGTTAAGTTAATTGTAGCAAAAAGCTATGGAAATATATTTGTGATTCTCAAATCTCGCGGTTGAAACTCCTTAGGTGTAAGTCACATAAATAATAAAAATTCGGGAAAGACACAATGACTTTACGAACAAATATTGCCAAAAAGTGTTTGCAATCGCATGCGATCATATTCGTTAAAATAATGGCGGTCGAAACGGAAAATAATTTTAATTCGAAGATTATCAGTTGCTAAAGGTTATATTCTAGTTTTGCGAATATTAGTCGTCTGAGCGAACAACCTGATTGGTGCAGCTTTAGCGGAAAGTAAAAATAAACAGACAGTACTCTTGTTAAATCTCCCTTGACACCTGTTCCTTTGTTTTAACAGTGACACAGGCGCATAAATTAGTCGACAATAACAATCTAAATATGATTCCATAGTTTTCTCCAAAAAGTGTCTCAGCAACTGTTTTAAAAAATATCTCCAAAGTTCGAAATATCTCCCAAACTTTTTTATACATAAAAGGATATCTTTAATTTTAATTTAAATAAAACACAACTACTTAACACTAAATGTGAAGTTTTTCGAATTAAGGTCTTGTATTATACAAAAACATCTTCTAAAAAACTACTTCAGCAAGAATTAACTCTAACGAAAAATCATCTTTACGACAAACAAAGCAGTATTCACAATGTGTGACAGCGGGCGAGCAAATAAATCTTAGCCATGATCTAAAACACCCGCTTAAGTAAAACATTACCACTGACTGAAATGACTGAACATGGCTTGATTTTTTGAAGTGAACTATCGCAAAAGCCAGAAATTTCTCTTTATATCTCAGAAAAATGCAAAACTGCCTAAGGATCTCCATTTTTTTCTTAACTGGTTTCTTTAATTGCAAAGAATATAAAGAAACATAAGCTACGAAAATGTTTTAAAAATATATAAAAAACCTGTTCTTACCTAGACTTTCACGGAAAGAGGGTAACAGACAGCTAGAAAAACTGAACATAATTCTTTAAAGACAAATTTTATACAAACAAGTGATGACCATAGCAAAATCGAAACTGTATTGTTGGTCAAAGCTAGTCAAAAAGTTGTCAAGATTGGTTTTCCTCTTCGCCTTTGTATTCGTCAGAAAACAATGCCCACAGGCTAACGCACAACAGTGCAGTCTACTTTCGCATTAAGAACAAATTTAATCCATGCTAACAGTCACAGTCGCCAGGTCAGTACAGTCGGCACTTAGTCAAGCAAGAGACATTGTTTCATTTCCACGCCAACGTTTTGCTTAATTGAAACGAATCAACAGATTATTGTACAGACGCCAACTAGACTTGTCACTTGCCTTCGGCTAGTTCAAATTTGAAAAAAAGAAAAGAATACACTGAGATCGGTCGATAGTAATGTAACCTTCATTTGATCATGACTATTGATTAAAACCAAACAGCGTCGATCGTCGCTCAAGGCGAGATAAAGTCAAACAGGTAAATAAAGAAACAAAAAGAAGGTGTAACTAATGTAAATGGAATAAAATGAAACTAAAGAAACGGAAATACGACGTTGACAACGAAAACATTCGTTGAAAAAAGAACAACAATATTTGTCAAAAACCCACCAGTTTCGTTCATATAACTAACAAATATGTCGAACGAAACAGAAAAAATAGATTACTGTCGGTCATTATAATATCAAACATGACAAAATTGTGAAAACTGGCACAATAGTTCAAACTTAAATCACCTTTAACTTGCCAATGTCGAGCTCTTCATCAGAAACATCGATTTCAGTTTTCAACCGCTGTTCAGCGGATTGTACCCACTCCAGACAACTTCTCAACCCTCGTTCAAACTCCTGCCAGTCAATGGAACTCTTCAGCATCTCCACCTTGCGTCTCTTCAGCTGTTCTTTCACCAACACGAATTTTGTGTCCAGCTCTGTTAGTCGACGTGAAGCTGCTTCGTTGTCCGGTGCAGGAAACGTCTGAAGAGCTTCTTTCCCTTTATCTTTCACGTCACTTATGAGAGATTCCTGCATGTCCAAGTTATCACAGAGCATCTGGTGGACAGGTAAAGTAGACATATCATGATCCGATTTGCTTTGTGCGACTGTCCAATACCATGATAGGTACCAGATTGTTTTGTAAGTGTCCAGTACTTTTTCAATACCAATACTTTATTTTGTTCTATACATATTAATTAATTTTATAAGAAAATCCAAAGACAGAGGCCTTAATTGCTTCGTCAGCATGCTAAGAGAGGATTGACATAATAGAAGACAGGTCTTCATCAATTTACAAAATTAAGCTAATCGCATGCAAATACAAAACAAACGAATAAGTAAATAAATAAATAAATAACAATAAATAAACGAGTAAATAAATGAATAAGTAAATAAGTAAGTAAATATTGTATTGACGATAAGTCATAATGACAATAACCTTTAATGGAGAAACTTTACTTTAAGTACACACAATTAAAAATAAATTGGAAAAAAGACAGACTAAGTTAAAACTAGGTATTTAAGTTATAAGATGAAATAGAAAAAAAATCTTAGTTAAAAACTTAGAAAATAGATTCCATTTAAAAGTTGCTAATGTTGATGGTAACAAGGAGATAATTAGCTGCTACTGTTAACTGCTGTTGTCGTCGTTGTCGTTTCGTTGTTGTTGTCTTACCAAATAGGTGCGTCGCTGATCGTCGTACATATGGTCTCCCTTCTCTTGAAATTCCAACGACTTCTCCACAATGGCGAGATTCTGCATGCACGTGTTAATCTGTCCTTGGAACTCCTGCCACTTCCAGAGAGTGTCTTCAAACTCCTCCTTCTTCTCCTCGACCTGCCCCTCCAGTGACTGCACCTTCCTTCTCAGCCCCACTAGCCGCCCCTCCAGCTCCTCGCCTTTGCCAGGCACTCCTTCCAACAGCTCCTGACACCTGCTCGTCAGGTCTTCCACGGAGCTGTGGATTGAGGACACTTCCTGGCCGAGAAGCTGCGACAAGAGAGGAGATTCAGGGTTGTAGTTATGTTATTCTTTCACAGCCAGCTGATCTGAGACTATGAAACTAGCCAATCAGGTGCGAGAAAGCGGTAAAAACTTGTTGTCATTCCCAGTACTAAAGCATGCTTTTCTGTGCGCGATCAAAGTTCACAAGAACGAACAAATATGGCTACCGTGTCGGTTGTTGTTTATTTTGGTTTATTTACAGTTGATTCGGCTCAATCTTGCATTCAAAATTTTATTAAATTTCAGCGAGAGTAGGGCGCGATGATAACAGGTTGTTTCCATGACGTCATGGAGCCAGATCAGCTGGAATACTTTCCTGAAAGTCACTTCGGTGAGGGAATTTTCTTGTCTAAACTTTGTTACTAATACTCTCGGTGTTGTTATTAGTTTTATTATCTATTATTAATATATTAACGGGGATATAACTTAAAATCCGAGGTGTAGAAGAAAGAACCCCATACCTCGTAGTTCGCCCGCTGGTTTCTAACGTCGCTGGAGTCCAAGCTGACGGACTTCAGATCCTCCGTGGAGCTCTCAAGCTCTTGTAGCTTACTGGAGACGGCAGCCACCTCGTCCTCCAGACAACTTACTACTTCTTGCTTCATGGTCAGCTCGTCTTGCTTCTCTCGCACGGCTGACTGAACCAGGAGAACAAAGAAAGTCTTTCAACACCATGCACGATTCAGCCTGAAGCGCTGACGATGCTCGGTTGGTGAAATGTGAATCAAATTTCTTTTAATTTCTACACTGTATAGGATCGTAGTGGTCCGTTTCGGTTTGATCAACGAAAGTTAACACAGTACGGTCTTGTCAACAGGTAAAGTTGATTAGAAGAGTGGCGTTTTGAATGTTAGTCCTTCATCAGAGCAGAATGTGGAGTAATTTCTCCTTCTTTGTACACAGACACAAAATTACCAGGGCGGGGGGTGCGGTTGGGGTCACAGAATACAGGTTCATACCAGAAGATGTGGTGAAGGGAGAGAATGTGGTTGGGGTCACTCTGTCTCTTTTTTTCATTTCACCACCGATTTAATAATACATTTTTGTTAAATATTTACAGTTCTTTTTACAGAAGTGTGGCGAGGAACCCCAATAAACGGCAAGGCTTATAGTATTTGGGGTTCCTCTTTGTAACTTAATAACAGGTAGTTTTAATACATAGTGGCGGGTGATGGCTGGATGGATTTGCGGACGAGTACGATATAAAAAGATAGATAGAAAAGGAAGGTAAAAAAATGTGAATGTAAATGAAACTGGAAATATAAATGAAAAAGTGTTATTATAGTTCAAAGCGAGGAAAAGAAACTCTAAATGTTAATAAGTTTGATTTAAATGTGGATAGTCTCGAAGCTTGGTTTTGAATGTTTTGTCACAGTTGTCACACCTGGGGGTAGTCTGGGATGGAAGTGGGCGGGTTCCAGGTTATAGGCGTCATATATATATGTTATTTACCGGCTGGGAGGTCCGTATCGGGAAAAACTGTGACCGAGGTCTGAATATGCTGACCGAGGCCT
>JAOBRG010146324.1:4499-18683 GCA_027574985.1 Umimayanthus nakama | reverse complement strand
AAAGTCAGGGGGTGGGTCAGATTGACCCCCCTTATGCCTTCGTGTAACTATTTTTACCTTATGCCTTCTAGGGTTAATTATGTTTTTGCACAGCTTGAGCCTCAAACCCTTGGATTCGATTCATACATTAGTCCATTGGCAAAGACAAAAGCTATCATGTATTTTTAGAAACCTTAGCTCCTCTACTTTACTTTTATCTATGATTACCATGTCGACGCAGCAGCTTTCTTGTTTAAGCCACGTGATCAAATAACGTCATCAAAATCAAGTTATATTACTTTTCGTTACTGGCAATTGCAAAATACCAAGTTTAAACCTGCATTTTATGATTAATGACGGTTTTAAATAACTAAATAATTAAAAACTCATCACACGATGTTTCAAATTTGAAATATTTTTTCAAAGGCGTTTTTATCTAGTTGATATGGCAATAAAGCCTCTTTAAAGCGATTAGGTTTCTTTATAGAAACGATTGCTACACTGAAGAGTTTGAGTTAGAATATAACAACGTCATTTAAGAGGAGGAAACTTACTTACGTTATCAATGCACAATGTTCATATAAACCTATGATAAATTACAAGTTTTAATTGACCAGTAGGCCAAAATACAAGTAAAGGTCATACGAATAACTCATCCTTTGGACGGGAGACACGATATTGCGCTGACGTTATTATGTTCAACGTGTTAAAAAAGCCTTCATAAAACGTGTTTTAAATCTGATCTTTGTGAAGACGGGTCTTTTATCTGAATTTCATTTGTACCTTGTCCTCATTGGCACACACGTTTTCATTGTTTCCATGGCAACGGCAACGTAAATGGGATACTAGTACAGTCGTCTATTCATCATCATTGCTTTCGTAACCGTTTTTGGCAAAAATTTCCGTTGGGTCCTCAAACCTATTTTCACTGCCCTGCAAACTACAAATGGCTGTGCACTGCAGACTCTTTTTCCAAGTCGTTTTCGATGTGTTCTTCAAGGAGCCATCAATAGCAGCTAACGATTAAATTAATGCACCCAGTGGGTGGGAAGCACTTCTTGCATGAAACGGGCTTCACCAAATCTCTAGTGTAAATAAAGCAGTGGCTCTATATTAATTTATCAGCCTCACATCTTCTGAAGATCTTGGTGCTGAGAACTTGATTTGCTCAAGTTAAGAATGTCCGTCAAATTTTTCATAAAAATACATTTGTACTCAGCAACTGAAATAAAACTTGCTGCTGCCTTTGGTTTCAAGCTTAAACCCTTTGATACCTCCAGGGATTTGTGTGTCCTTGTTAAAAGTCTCCTCACACGCTCGTTCAACAGGAAACTTCCCAAAGGGGTTGTCTTTTCTATTTGTAAGCAAAGCCGCCAGACTTCAAATAGGTCTGATCAACTAAGTGCTCTTCTTTCAAGTGTGACGTCTTCGATAGATACGAAGAGAGTTATCTCGCGTAATAAGTTGATATTATTATCACACGCAAAGCACCAAGGGATAGTATTTCTTATTGAAGACTCGTGAAGCTCCCAGTCGCCATCTCGTGACGTTTTGAGCATTGCCAGCAGAGTGTTGACCAGATCAAGATATGTCAAGCAAAATTCTTACAGTCGACCATCCACACAGAGGTGTTGCTGTGTTGTGTTTACGTTCCTTTTATTTTTAAACATTTGTAGACTGCATATTCAATAACTATCGTATTAAAATGAATAGGCAATTCAGATGTAAACTGGAACTTTTTATACATGTATTTTTTCAAGAGTGTCCGTGGGAAAATTTGATTACGAGGAAGTTACAGTAAGACCCGGTCCACGCCATGTTGAAGGTATCGCGGTAGACGGGGTTCACAAAAAACTGTACTGGACAGATTCTACTCGGAACACCATTCAAGCCTTTGATTTGAGGAACTACCGCCTGGCCGTGGTGATAGGAGAGGGCCTTAATAAACCGGGAGCGATAGCGGTTGATCCTCAACATGGGTAGGTACAACTCTTAGGTAGTCAGTTGTTACGAGCATGAGAAATGATGAAAAATGGTGGTTATTCAAATCATCACTGTAACAATTACAATAACAAGAATGAGAACAAATACAATAAAAATAACAATAACAATGACTTTGAGGACGCAAAGAAAAAGACAATGACAAAGACAATGACAATGTTAATAACATTGACAAAACAAAGAGAATAAGAATAAGAATTAATAATTCAGGCAAGTACCTTCAATAGTAAGTCGGAGAACCGTTTGAGATAACTTGGGGCGAGAAATGATTTGGGGCGATTTTTAAGATTGCAAGGACTTTTTAGTTTTTTGGATTTTTAAGTATGAAAGTTTAAAATTAAGTTTACTTGCTATCCAAACAATGTTATTTGTTTGCTTAGGAACAGTGTTTGTTGCGTTCTAATAACTCTTTCTCCCTATATAAATGTCTTCTGGAATTCCTCTAATCACAGGCAGCCCAAGCTTACAGTTTGTGTTAACGGTCGCATTGCGCGAAATAAGACTTTGTATTGGAACTCCTGGCTCGGGTGATTTATAAGACTTTGTACGGAAATTTACTCGATTTCTCCAAAATATATGACATTGTTATGAATGATGAAATAAAGTTGACTTACCTCCTGTTTAGCGTATACTTGTCAGTTCTGTGTAGTTTGGGGCCATTTGGAGCCATTTTGAGCGATTCATAACAACATCATATATTTTGGAGAAATCGAGTGGATTTCCATCCAATTCTTATAAATCACTTGATCCAGGAGTTCCCATACAAAGTCTTATTTCGCGCAATGCGACCGTTAACACAAACTGTAAGCTTGGGCTGCCTGTGCTCTAATCACGACCAAAATACGACCCGTTTCTCTACATTACATTCAAGGTACATGTACTGGACAGAGAGGGGAGGGGACAGTCCTAGAATTGTACAAGCTGGACTGGACGGCAGCCATGTTAAGCCACTGATTACAGAGAACATACGACATCCAAATGGGCTGGCCTTGGATTCTACCGCCCAGAGACTTTATTGGACAGACGGGTATTATGGTACAGTGCAGTCCAGCTGGTTGAACGGGTCGGACCGCTCGACTATTGTCAATGGGACAGGAAAGTTTGAACCGTATGGAGTAGCTGTCCTGGGTAACCATGTGTACTGGACTGACTACGCAACAAAATCCTTGAACGGTGTACATAAGCTTATTGGTGGAGGGGAGAGAGTTCTCTTGGAGGGGCTCAGTCAACCTTCTGGTATTGCAGTTCTCAATTCTGACGCTCAGCCGCCAGGTACGTGAGATAAGATTTTTCAAAATTCAGCTTAGTTTTCTAATTCAGTTTCTGTTGACAATTGGCTGTATAGCTCTTTCAAAAAAAGTTGAATTTTGAAAGGCTAGAAACCATAAAAGCGGTAATACCAAAACCCCAAACATTGCAATTGGTATTAGACACTTTTTCTGCGTACGGTCAACCAGAATATTAAAAGATTTGCAACAGAAAAATGAGTAATAATGCTACATATCGAATGTTTATTCAGTTTTTGTCAATCATTCATTGCAAAGTTCCAGTTCATAGAGCTCTTCCTTGGTTCGATTTTGAACAATAACCAATAACTTTAACGTTCCCGTAGTTAGACAAAAAACAAGCTTCGTTGGTTTTGTCGTCTGCAAAATCTTTCGAATCCATTTCGAATTCCTGTTACTTTCGAATTCAAATAGAATCAGCTCTCTAGCTAATCTCTCGAACACAAACTAACCCATCGAGGTTTTATTTCTACGTACATGCAAAAGCAGTATTTAAGACTCAGCCGGGGGTTTTACTTTAAGGCTTTTAGTTTTCGTTTTTATTATCACCCGACCTACACTACCGTGACGATAAGAAAAAGTGGTAAACGAAAATAGAGCCGGTGGGGATGAGCTAAACCGTTTTAGTATTAGTAATTACACTTTGGTTAAAATATGGATCTGCTATATTACCTTAGTTGCTTAAAAAATCAATCTGTATCCAAATAGCTGTGTACCATACAGCAACACGTATAACACTTTCCTAACATGGAAGCAAACTAATGTGTCTATTTGGACCTCCATCTGAAAAAATGTTTTTCAGGTCTTATTAAAAAAGTTACAGTTTCCTCGAATTCGTGGCTCACTGAATGTCATTTTCTTTAATCAGTTACAAAACTTGCTCTACTGCAGGTACTGTGTACCGGCCAGGACGATCATTCTTTTTTTTTAGTTTTAGCGGGCTGAGCACTAATTCAAGGCGGGCACTTATTCGAGGCTTGGCGCTTGTAAAACCTTCCTCATTTTCAGCCACAAAGTTTCAGTAAGTTTTTTTCCAACAACTTTGGCCTTAATTCGTAGTAGACGCTTATTCGTGGTGGGCACTTGTTCAAGAGATGTGTTGTTTTCGAACCATTCCGAAGAAGTTCCAGAAAATCTTTGAGCATTTATTAAATTCTAAAGGAAGATTTCGAATGATTCAGTCTGTCCAACCGTACGTTTTTTAACATGTTTTCTTTGCACACCTATAGACACCAGTCCTTGTGGACATAACAATGGCGGATGTAGCCACGTGTGTTTGACAACACCAGGAAGGAGAAAGTTCAGATGTGTTTGTGACGCGGATGATGTTTTATCTGAGGATGGAAAAACTTGCAGGAGCAAAGCAAAACCAGGTTTGTACGTGTTGTGATACTTCTTAAAGACTGGGAACTTTTATGGTTTTCGCCGCCTCCTGGGGCAGTTTTTTTTCCTACGCCCACTTCAGGATGGCGGACGCTTACTAGAACTGCGACATTGCTCAAACTGAGACTCGTACTAAGAAAAATTTCAAGAAAAAAATAGAAGTTAAAAATGCCGAAGAAAGGTGGGCATGCCGAGTCTCGAACACTATCACTATACTAACACATCATTTCGCTGCCAACGCTTCATGTTTTTTGTATGTTTTTCTACAGTTCTTACAAAAATAACCCTGACCCAACCCTTATCCTAACTAACCATAGATAACCATGAACAACTATCAATAGCCCTGTAATACGAATTTAAGAATAATAAATGAGCCGTGACAGTCTGCCATCTTGAAGTGGGCGTAAAAATAAATTTGCCGCCTCCTTGGTACGGAAGCAGTTTTCCGTAAAACCTGCAGTGGGTGTGTGGAAAGTGTTCAATGTCATTCCATAAAAAGTACTGATACAGAGAATAAAGTATCTTTAAATCTGCCATTGATTGAAGGATAGAAAAAGACAGTAACTTTTATGATATAAACTGTATTACTCTATACAAAAATTTGTTTTCTTTTTTCTTGTTTATTTTTCTATTCGGCGCTTTAAATACATATTTTTCATGAATGAAAACAATTTGCTGTAGTTTTGATAAAAGCAAAAATATTTGAAAAACCTCAAATGGCGGCCACGTTGTCAAATGGCAAGTGCCATTGTAACAGCTATTAATTAAGAACTTGTATGTGCCGTGTTAGATTATTGGCAAGGAAAAAGGTGCTCGCTTGTCTCTAACCGTCTTGATTCATGGTGTTGATAGTGAAGGTGGTGGAGGGTTGTTTCAGATAACCCCTGTCCCTCTGATAATCGTTTGTATTTCTCTAAAGGCTGAAATCGTAAAAGGTTAAGTTTAGGTTTGAAGACTCACACGTAGTTTTTAAAGTTTTAAAGCAAACGTATTAGTAGCCTGCGCTGCAGCCGGGCATTTCAGTTGTTTTTAAATGTCAACACAATGACGCAGGCTAACGTATTAGCCCCAACCTGATCATCCTGTTTCAAGGACCAAGCAACAACAAATTTACTTGAATAAGATATGTTCTCTTGAAACCAACAGACTCGTCGAAACATCCTCCAAGTCCTCCTGGATCCAGTAACACCGTCCTGATCTACATCCTTATCGCTGCTGTTGCGGTGCTGACGATGTCGCTCATTCTTACACAGCTCAAAAACAACCATCAGAATCGTAAAATGCGATCACTGCTTCGAAATCGTCAGCAGCTCAACGCAGCTGTGGAAAACGAAATAAGTACCGCATTCGAGGCAAGCGATGCCACGGAAGCATTTGCAGAGGGAATCCACGGCAACGGAGCTGTTTTACCTGAAGAACAGAGTTTGATGCAAGGAAACGAAAGAACGAGGGACCAGACGAAGCCAAGCGATACTCAGGTTACTTGAAGATTAGTGTGTCTTGTTTAGTAATGGTATTAGGACTGAATTGAGGTCAGTTTGTAATCAAAATTGCGCAAGACCGTCAAGGCCCTGTTACACTGTGCAATTTTCACAGCAACTTGTCTCGCAATGCTTGAAAATGTTGCGTAGCAAGTTGCCGAGGTTTGACGTCACACTGCAACGCGATCTCATCAATTTGTGATATATTTGGCTGAGCCACCATCTTGGATAAACTTGTTCTTGTACTCAGAACTCCTCAGAACGAAAATCGAGAATGGTGCGCATGCACCTTTGTCGAAACTGCCATAAGATTGCGAAAAAAGTACCAGGAGCCCATCAACAGGAGCCTGTATCTCCTATACTGTGCCTTATGCAGTGTCATCCCTTTAGTAGATTTACTTATAGAGCGGCTCTCAGGGGAGGTTTCGCACGCACACAGCTCAAAGATCCAATCACAACAGAGCTAGATAGAGTGTATTGTTTTACATCATGTTTCCCCAAGAGACGCGCGCGAAATTTAAACAATACACTCTATCTAGCTCTGTTTTGATTGGGCCTTGCGTGCGTGCGTGCGAATCCTCCCTTGAGAGCCGTTCTAAAATAAAGCTACTCAGGAAAGGGCTGACTCAAGAAATTAGTGTAGATAAAGGCTCCTATTGATGGGCTCCTGTCATATAAAGAAAAACATGTTTTATCATAAAGTTTCAAATTCTCAAACCGCCTCGACATTTCCATTTACAATTGGTAAATGGCTTTGTGGTTCATATCAAGTTTCTTGTCACACAATTTATAGAATGTTAGACCATGCGACTCCATTATTACTACTACTAATAATAATACACTTTATTTATCATTTTTTAAAATACATACAATGGTATTGCATGTTAGGTTTAACACAAATTATAAAAATTTACCAATATATAGACATTAAAAAATATAAAAAGATAAAAGATTACGCGTGATTGATGGGTTTGTTTTGAATAGTAAATCTTATGTGCCAACCAGATTGGGTTTTTTTGTAGCTGTAATTGCGTGGAAATACACACTTTTTCACAGAGCTACAAAAAATTGCACTGCTCTTAGCCAATAAGAATCAAGTAGATAGATCTGTATATGATCAGGTCTGTAATCATTGCTTAAAATTAATGAATGACATTCCAAGTGTTGTATGTATCAGGTTAAAAGGAACCTGGAGAGAGCGATTAAGCAATGTTTTTACAAGGAAGACTTAAAACTTGATATTGAATTGGAAGAGTGAGTGCTAGGCGGGAGACTGTTCCACGGCTTTGGCACCTTCTCCGCATTTCTGGATCTGCGTTGACCTGACGTTGATTTCAAATAACGTGACGTCCAATTTTGCTCTACCCTTACTACAGAGGCTGACATTTATCAAAATCTACGATACTCGGTTGCAACAATTCGGCGGAGTGGCAGCCATTGGTGACAACACCATAGTAAACTATGCTGGTACTGAACAAGGTGGGTGTGGAGATTCGAATCTGGTTGGTTGCATGCTGAAGGGGTGAATGTTGGATCCGTTACCTAGTTACCTATTTTTACTTAGCTGCTGAAAGGATAAATATAGGAACTGTTACCCAGCTACTGGGAGGTTAAACACTGGAATGGTTACGTAGCTACTGGTAGGGTAAATATTGGAATTGTTACTTAGCTACAGGATGGATAAATATTGGAATGGTTACCCAGCTAATGGAAGGGTAGGTGTTGGAATGGTTACCCAGCTATTGGAAGGGTAAATATTGGAATGGTTACCTAGCTAATGGAAGGGTAAATATTTGGAGTAGTTACCCAGCTATTGTAAGGGTAAATATTGGAATGGTTACCTAGCTACTTGAAGAGTATACATTGGAATTGTTACCTTGCAATTGGAAAGTAAATATTGGAATTGTAACCCAGTTTCTGGAAGAGTAAACATTGGAATTGTTACCAAGCTTCTGGAAAGGTAAATATCGGAATTGTTGCCCAGCTTCTAGAAGGGTAAATATTGGAATTGTTACCTTGCAACTGGAAGGGTGAATATTTGAATTGTTGTGTAGCTACTGGAAGGGTAAATGTTGGAATTGAAGAGGTGAATACCGGAGTTGTAACCTAGTTATTGAAGGGTTAAGGTTACCGAATATGAAAAAAGCTTTAAATTTCTGTTTTTTACTATTTTCAATTTCTGAATTCTACCATAAAAGAGCTATCTTTTGGTGAAAACCGCATCTTAATTACTTTAAAATTAATGGAGAAATGAAGCAAAACGTTCTTTTATCCTTTCATCCCAGTTCGCAGGAAATGTATTTACTTTCGTGTCAAAGCTTTCACAGTTGGGTGCGTAGACGTGACTTCTGTAACTGCACGCAACAATAGATGCCAAAACACTTTCGTTGTCTCCGATTACAACAAAGCACATGATTGGTTGAAGCTAACTAGATTTCATTTATTCAGGAAGTGGGTGGGTCAGGAATGTAAACACTGTCACATTTGCCGCCAAATCTTTACATGCAGTTTTCTCTAACAACAAAAATTGGTTACATTGTCACATTCAAAATACTAATGCTCGGTCTGGTTTTAATCAATCTTTCTGGTATTTTTGCAGCTTATCAGTTACAGTCTGACAATTAATAGTGTGTGCGGAAAAAATTTGCTATTTTCTATTTCCGGAGTTACAAGCAGTATTATAGATCTTTCACACATAAATGTCTATTTTGAAATACATGACAAAATTTAATCAAAACAAGACAGAAAACCTAAATCGACCGCACGTTTTGATAGTTCAGTTATTCGGAAATCCAAATAAACAAATTTTACAGGTGAGTTGCAAAACGTGTCTCAGCATAAGCGCGCCGCGCGAAAACAACAGTTTTGCCTTTAGGAATCGTAAACATAAGTCGCTTAAATAAATCATTATCTTTGCACACAATTTCTAAAACTACATTTATTGAGCTATATTTGCACAAGAAATCAACGGAATAGCGTTAACACGAAGCGCGCAATCGAAATTTTCCCGAAGTATATGTCAAAGGTGTTCTGTAACCTTAACCCTTAAACAGGCAGGATATTTTGCCACACATATACAGGCAAGGGGGGGTGGGGGAGAGGCTTCGGTGAACCCTCCCCCAAGATTTATGAAACGGTTGAAAATGTGCACTTGCCCTTTGGCATGCAAATAGTGTATGACCTACTAATTAGTTTGCATAGTAATAATCATCACTTGATTAGCTGCTGTTGCCATGGTAACAAAAACAAAAATCCAAGATGGCCGCCGATTGCCGCCATCTTGGATTTTCGAAATTTTGCTTAAAATTAAGAAACTTGATTGGAAATAGATGGAAACAACATTTTATATGCGAAAACTGCGAAATAAGTAGAAAAATATAAATAATTGGGAGTTTTTAATCATTTTTATTCAAAAAAACTGAAAGTTTGACAGCAAACTCTGACTTTGGACAATTAGTATGATGACGTCATCGATGATGACGTTACTTAATTAGTGTCAAAAGATGTGTTCGTTATCGAGGAACAGCTATGCAAAAGCGTTTGGCAAAGGTAAAGGAGCATAGATTTAAGACTAAAAAAATCGAGGGGGGTGGGTTCGTTGACCCCCCCCTGCCAGTTTAAGGGTTAAATGTGTATTGTTATCTAGTTACTGAAGTACAATACGAAAAAGTCTTGGAATACGGTTGGCAACAAGTTAGAGTGGAACTTGAAGAGGAAAAGGAAATTTTGGTAGTAAATAATATCAGATAATTTCAAAATTTTTAAATTTTTGGAAAGAGGCGAGGTGTGATCATCATTAATAAAGGTCACTATTCTTATAGCTTTCTTCTGCAACGTTACTATTGGCTTCAGGGTTGATACATTAGTGTTTGCCCAGATAATTACTCTATAAGTAAGAAAGGGATAGACTAAAGATGCTAGAGTTTTGTTGGCCTTCAGTTTGCAGCTGAAGAGACGAGGGTCGGCTTTCCTTACTATTTTCTGAAGGGTTGAACCTGGTGGCTGTTGTCTATCAAGCTGCCATTTATTTCGGCAGTAATAAATGGACAACTAAGGATATACGCAGAGTACAACTAAATCTGTTCCTTTCGCCCCTTTCTGTTTCCTATGTTTTCAATCTTGATTAGGAGCTTGATGAAATTTGTATAATCGGTGTCCATTTTTCTTCACTCCTCGCTTTATTTTCTTAATCCACCAACAAGGTTTTGGCTTTGTATACATTCCTTCTAGATCCTGAGCAGGAAAATTCAGAAGACGGGAGTCAGGAGTCGGCAGAAGATCCTGTTTGACTTGGAAGAATCTCATCTAAGAGGAATCAATAATGGAAGGCTTTTTATGTTGTTTCAGTTTCCTCAATCGCGTCATTAGTATAACACAGCATAAATCCATAGTTAAGAATCCATAGAACAGTACTTAGTGGTTAACTGTTTTTTGCAAATGATGGCAACTGATCACTTTTACAAAAACTCTTAGCCGCAAATGTAACCTCTTAAAATCCGTATAAAATCGCACATAAAAGTTTTTACATTTCCAAACCTGCAGTACACAATGCTATATTAGTACCGGTATGAATTTTCCCAAAAGTTGACTTTTGTTCGTGCCTATTAGCTGTGTTAGGTTAGCAGGGTGTTGTAGAAAAAGGTCACTATCGTTAAATAGAGCGCACTGCCAACTAAATTGAAAATCTTCTGCAGGCAAAAACAAAATTGCACCGCAAACTCATTGAAAGTAGGTGCTTGCACATGGTGGCTGTCAACGATCGGCCAGAGTGTTTCCCCACTCGAACCAAAATAGCGAGTTGCTAAAATAAAGACTCAATGTATTCTATGCTCGGAAATAGTTTGCCGGCGTGCGAATTCGGTTTGGTTTGCAGTGCGATTTTGTGTTAGTTTGAAGTGTATTCTTGTAGACTCTTTCTTTTCTCGAGAGACCGGGAAAGCCTGGGAACGAGGTAGAGTTTTTTAAACCCTGCTTTTGATTGAAGAACACCAAAAAATAGTTCAAGAATAGAGATTTAGCAATTAAAAAAGTAGTAGTTTATGAATTTAAAATTCTTTATAAGAAATCTAATGAATGTCTTCTGAAAGTCTCATGAAAGTCTCATGAAAATCTTAAGAAAAATCTATGAGATTCTAGTAAAAAATATATATATAAAATCTTTCTAAATGGAGCACCATTAAACTTTCTGGATTTCAGAGAATAAACTGAAGCCATTTAAAAATTGTAAAAATGATAATAAGTGCTAATTCTAAGGTCTTTCACCTAAAAGGCAGCGTTCTAAAGCAAATGAAATATTGTAAAAGTGATAATGAGTGCTAGTTCTTAGGTGTTTCACCTGATAGTAGCGTTCCTAGAGTTCGTAGAAGACTACCGTAAGCTACTTGTGCAACTTTACTTTCTCAAGATCGCAATGGCTTATGCAGTGGAAAACCATCTTATTTTGCAGTCATTCACTTCATCTTTAAATGAAGTGACTAGTTTTTATAACTAGTTTCAACTATACCACGTGTGCTGAGGAAGCAAGAGTGTGTTAAAACTTTAAATACACTTTCAGGACTGGCTATAACGATGAAAATTTTTATTTTGCTTTCGTCTTTTATTTTCTAGGATTCTCTTTTAGGTGTTGCATTATAAAATGTAAATATTATGATGTAAGAACTCTGGTAAAACAGTTAGCAAGATTTCATTTAGCCTGGCTTTATTTGTAAAAATGTAATCGCTTATGTTAGTTGAACAGAGGTAATTTATCACTGTTTTTGTCTTTGTTTTTCATTCACGTGACATGCCATTTTTCCATCGGTCACAGCATCCATTTCTATAGGAACACCCGTAAAAGAAATGTTGAAATGCCTCAAGACTAATTCTTATTTTTGTGGTTTGCTGGAACTTTCCACAAAAGTCGATTTTGCATCCTTGACGATTTTGGTCGCAGGTTTAGGAACCGCACCACTGGAAAATGTGAAGATATTCGATAGCCAAACCTTTCGGAGTATTTATTGGCTCAAAGTACTGCTAGTTTTGAACCAGCAACTTTAAAATGAAGCAATTAGTTTGGGATGTGAAACGATGAAAACACGTTAGCACTGGTAATATATTAAAATAAACATTTTGAAATAAATATTAATGTTGTACAAGAGTTACTGCGTTGGTTTATTTTGTCTTTAAAATGTTTATGTTCTCTACTCTGTGCCTTTATTATTGATTTACATTTACGCTAACAGAGTGAAATTCAACTTCGAATACATACGAATGTTACGCCTGGTCTGTTCAGGCGTGACCTGGGTTCGAGCTCACGGACCTTGTCTCTGGACCACCCAATGGGACCTAGTAAAAGGACTAGCCCGCGGACCGAGTCTACCTAGCCACCCCACGGACAGAATCTACCACTACCCTATGGACCTGGTCTGTGGACCATCCACGGACATATTCTACGGCCCAATGGGTCTGGTCTACAGACGACTTCAGGACCACCCCACAATTTTGATTTAGGGACCATCTCAAGGACGGGTCTACGGATCAGCCCACGGACTGGGTTTAACCACCCGTGGACAGCGTCTATGATCACCCAAAGGGCCTGGTTTGCGGACCACCCCACGGACCGGGCGATTTTTTTTCTACGCCCACTTCAAGATGGCGGACGCTTATTAATACAAGATCTGCAACACTGCTCCAACTGAGATTCGTACTTACAACTGAGTTACAAGAAAAAAAATAAAAGTTAAAAATGCCAAAAAAAGGTGGGCAAGACGAGTCTCGAATATAGGATCTCACAAACTGGAGTCGGTATTCACTACCACTACACTTACCAATCATTTCGCTGTCAACACTTATATTACATATTTTTGTATGTTTGTCATTCCAGAAGTAACCCTGAGCCAACTCTAAACCCTAACTAACAATAGATAACCATGAACAACCATCAAGTGCCCTATGATATGTGTTTACGAATAACAATTGAGCCGTGACAGTCCGCCATTTTGAAGTGGGAGTAAAAAAATAAATTCGCACGGACCGGGTCTACGGACGATTTGATTCTGATATAGTGGCAATCCCAAGGACCGGTTCTACGGACCACCCAGTGGACCGTGTTTACGGCCCATCCCATGGACCTGGGACCACCCAACGAACCTTGTCTAGGCGGGACCACCAAACGGACCTGGTCCAACGTCGCGCAATCACCGTATCAAACCTTTTACTGTGCATAAAAACGAGCTAAAGACGTGAATAGGTTTCTTTCAGCCATTTTAATTTATATTGGCCTCCGGTGCGGTCAAGTTAACCACGGAAAAGGACACAAGTGCTAAAAGGCTAACCTGCCGTTTTCTTTGGTTCGACCTAACCTTCCTAATGAACCTTTCTATCAGACAGCTTGTTATTCTTTTACTATATTTAAAATAGAGGGTCTTGCGCAACAACTCTTGAAAGATGAAAAATGTCTTACAGTTCAACGAAATAGTGAGAGAGCTTTCAATACGAGAAAACGAAATTTCTGTCTTCAAGTGGTTGAGTCATTGTTGACTTACTACACAGAGGAATCCGACAGCGGTTTAAACTACTGTCACACTGCTTTCCACGCTAATGTCACGGCAGTGACAATATGCCACTAGTGTAACATCGGTGGTGGTAACCGTGTTGTGGCAGGAGTATACTGACTTATCTTTGCTGTGACGGCAGTGGCCAAGACAGCACTGTGACAGCGATGGCAGCAACATTTAGTGTGTCAGCGATGTAACCTGATAATGGTGCACCAACGGTGACACTGACAACACTGTAATATTACTGTACACACTAGTGTGACATCGGTGACAACTGACAGTGCTGTGACAGCGATGTTCACATTAGTGTAAAAATGACAACAATGACAAGGACATAGCTGTAACATTACTGTGCACACTAGTGTGACATCGGTGACAACTGACAGCGCTGTGACAGCGATGTTCACATTAGTGTAAAAATGACAACAATGACAAGAACATCGCTGTAACATTACTGTGCACACTAGTGTGACATCGGTGACAACTGACAGCGCTGTGACAGCGATGTTCACATTAGTG
>JAOBRG010146213.1:0-18685 GCA_027574985.1 Umimayanthus nakama | reverse complement strand
GGAGGAACAATTTTGAAGCAAGAGTCGAGATCTTCTGTGCAAAATAGGATGCGAGCTCCTCTTGTCGCCCGCAATTATTATTATTATTATTATTGTTGTTGTTGTTGTTATTGTTATTTTTTTTCGTAATTGTTATTATTATAACAGTAGGGTTGATCTGTTTTAGAAACAGACAAAAATGGTGTTCAAAGTTAAACTTAGTGGACGAGTAAAAATTGTTGTAGAAAACTAAAAAAATCTCCTTGAAGAAAGATGAGCATTGCTCGGTGAGTACAGTGACTGCAATTACAATGCATACCAATAAATTGATGGTCTGTTATGATTGCGACCTTCAGAGTAGTATGAGATGAAATACTTTTAGTCAACGGAAGTGATGTGACCACCCTTAGTTCAGAAACTTCAGTTAAAACTTCAACCGTCTGTTACAAACTCTCGGTGAAGTAAATAAAAAAGCTCTAACTTGCAATTGGATTATTGATATGCTCAGGTAAATCTTGATGTTGTGTCAAAACTTCGCCCACTTTTGAAAACTGCAACAGAGATCCTTTGAATACAGATACTACGTTACTTCCGTAAACTGCAAGTGTCTCATCTTATTCCTGAAAGGTCGCCAGCATACTGTAGTATGCTTTGTCGTAAATGGATGTGTTTGAATTTTACATCTGCAGTGAAGAATTTCGTAATATCCGCCAGTCCATCATCGACATGGTTATGGCAACAGAGATGACGCGACATTTTGAACACCTATCCAAGTTTGTGAATAGTATTAACAAGAGAAGATCCTCCAGTCTGGATGAGGTTCATTCTGTGGTATGTTGGATATGAATTTCTCTTGAATGGGCAGTGAATGACGATGAAGCACTGCTACGTCATATTACATAAATGTAAAGGATGTTTCCGCATTACTAGTTTATATACTTATAAGCGAAATGAGCCGAGCTGATGTGCTGACAAACAAAATAGACACCGCCGATATGGTGACAGGCTAGCTAACGCTGGCAATCAAACTAACTTGGATGTTGAAATGACAGATAATAGTAAATTGACCAAAGTGTACGTATGGTGAAAGAATCGCAAGTTCGTACTTTCATTTTTATTGGCAAGACGTGTAAAATTCAATCAGAGTTTTTGTTTAGAGCATGTATTTCAGTTAAGAACTGCTTTTATTAGAAGGTGGACATCATGCATGTTTCAGTAATACTGTTATTTATTGTTCACAATAATGATAGTAATTTTTATAGAGTTATCAATCGTGTAACAAAAAAGGCAAAGAGAGACATAGAACCATCTGGAGTCCCAATTATGCTCAGGAAAAAGAGAAAAAATCGCAAGAACCTTAAAGCATTTGTCAAATCACGTTTTTCAATAATGTAGACCATCGGTCGAACGCACTTTTTGACTGACAAATACGCTGGTAATACATGTATTTCACTACCTGAGAAACGACCGACAAAAATGTTTCTGAGACTTTCAGCCCTGCATTTAAATGCTTCCTGTCGGTAATTTGGGGATTGTCCATTAGTCATTACTCATTAAAAGGTGAAAGAAGTGAAAACACAAAATGATGTTGCGATTTTTTTCTATTTACAGCACAGTGGTCGTGGAACACCAGACTCCACAACGTCGTCGCAGACAGCGCTAAACACCCCTGAAAACCGAACATTGATAAAAAGAATGTTAATCAAATGTGCTGACATTGCAAATCCTGCAAGGCCGCGATACCTGTGCAAGGAATGGGCGTTCAGGATATCAGAAGAATACTTTTGTCAGGTTAGTAACGTATAGCACAGGTATACTTTTTCTGTATTTAATCCTTTTCACTATATATGCGTGCGTAATTAATAGTTAGAAAAAGGCTAAACTTAGTTGTCAAACGATGTAATAGAGAAAGAAAATCGATACAGTTACTGTTGGGAAGGAATAGAAAGGAACATTAAGACCATACGCGCTATTCCACTGAAAAATTTACAATGCAAGCAAATTGAAGACACAAAACAAACGAGATATGGGAAAATGACACTCTGAAAATACATGAAACTCCATTATGTAAAATAAAAATCAGAATAATATCAAATACATTTTTTCCCTTGAAACACATGGTCGTTTAGTTGAGATTGAAATTCAGTGTTCTTCAAAATAATAGTTAGTTTTTACAGCCAGTCAGCCTGTTTTTTTACTTATGTTCAGTTGTAACAAGAGGATAAATTCAAGTCTTGGATATGTCTGCCAATCGGCCACCTTTTCTGTTAATTGACAGTTTTTACTGTAGAGACATTCTTCGTCGCAGGACTGAGTAATTTGACTATGAAATCTGTGAATTCTTGCTTACTGAGCAGTCAATTCTAGTGAAGTGAAACTAGAGACAAAGTTACGAGACGTCAAACAAGGGCAAGCGAAGAAAAATTTAAAACAATAGAAAATCTTGAAAAATCTGGCTAGTTTTACAATAAAGGTACCTTTTCGACCAAATGGATTCGGAGATTTCGTTTTTGAACTTTCTTCGTTCGTTTGAGTTTGTTCTCGGCATTTCGCTTTTTTATTTTGGATCTGCATTTTTACGTGCCTTTGCACGACGAGAATCATTCTTTATTGGTAGAAATGGATTAGTCAAGGGATACGTTTATGCATAACACGTGGCGTGGACACGGCAGAGCGATTTTAAAGTTCCGAAAAGCTGAAAGTCACAATTGAAGCTACAAATGTCACACGCGACTCATTCAGCATGTGAATGCTTTGTCGAGCGGCGTGCGTCAAACGAATTGGGATAGTTAAATTTGAGAGAACTGAACTCCAAAATTTTGAATTATTAAGCAACAAAACAACTTTCCAAACCTGAGACTTAAAGCAAAGGAAGTGAATGTTGTTGAAAGGTTTCACTCCCGGTATATAATCGTTGAAGAAAAAAAACATAGAAGTAACAGAAACTTAAGTCTGAAGGAAAAATAAGAAAGGACCGGATAAACGTTGGTGTTAATTTTAGTATTTGTTTGGCATAAAACCGGTGAAGGCGTGGTTCAAAAAGAAAAAAAAAAGAAAATGAAAATGAGGATGGCAAAAGAAAAAACCAGAAACAGAATTGAAAAAAAGTTTAGAAATCAATGTCCAAAATCTACTTGGCCATAAATGCACCCTGATCTTTACAACAATAATGAAAAACAGTAAGAAATCACCGAACTTACTTAAATGAGTTGTGCTTCGTTGAGATATTGTAGGTGAAAGTGCATTTTTAGCCTTTGCTGTTACGTTCATTTTTGATTCTGAAAGAGAGTAAGAAAATTAATACCCTGTTCTCATCAGACTGACGAGGAGAAGAGGAGAGGTCTGCCTGTGGTAATGCCTGTGTTCGACCGAGCAACTTGCAATGTGCCAAGGGCACAGGTATGTGTTTGTGACACTGCTGTATACTATTTAAGGGTGACAGTATATATGCCTTGGATATCCTTTTGGGTTTGAAATCTGTTGCAGTTTGAAACTCTTAAAGCATTCCATTTAATTACAAGAGGTTGAATATTATAAGTTGGAAACGTTATCATCCTAGTATAGATTTACCCCTTTTAATGTTAGGCAGCTTGCATACAGAAAATGAAACTTTTGAACTATTTAAAATTCTTTTTCAATTTTTTTTACTTTTAGCTTTAATATTTTTTGTCTACTTTATCATTATTTGTTTGTTATTCATTCATATACTTTTTAAAAAAAACAATTTTAATAATAGTATGTTTATGTATAAAACCAAAATCGTAGCAATGTTGCTGAATTGCATACTTAACATATAAGAGCTTTGAAAAGATATTTATATGTTTATATGTACAAACATATCACAAAAATAGGTAATCAATATTCATTTAAGATTACATTACTGAAATCGAAAAGTCGATTCCATAACTTGTACAGTTTCTTGTTGTTGTTATTTTAACAAGTTTTGGTCATGAAAGTATTGAAAAGCGAAAAAGTTGGTAGAACGCAGTAAACTCCTCCCCCTAACCAAGCAGGTGCCACTCCTCGGATAGCATGCTGACACGAGCTGAAGTTCGTCCATAAAATACTAGCTCCAAGACTAAGTTTAAATTTACTAAAATCCACAATACTAAAAATTCCTTCAAAATGAACACATCTCCCCCCAATCACTTTTCATACCAGTTTATCCAAAAATTCTCAAAATATTTGCGAATCCTTATCAACTGCGGCGCTGTGAGGGTTCGTATGGGCCTTGGAAATTCTGGAAAACCCTGGAAAATATTTGAAGCCCTGCAAAAACCCTTGAAACCCCTGGAAAATTTAACAGAACTCACACAACTCGTGAAATGGTGCATTTTGTTGGTTTTATTACAAGTAACAATCGAGTAGAAACCACTGCTTAGTATAAAATCATATACTTGGAGCACATTGATGCTGTACAGTGCTACAATAACTATTTTATCAATTAAAAGTATTGTTTTAAACAAGTCGTTGTGACTAGGCTTTAAGGGCTCTGAAAAAGCCCTGGGAGAAACAGTAAAACAGCCCTGGAAACCCTGCATTTTTGAATTTCTAAAGATGTACGAACCTGTATGATACAAACTTGTGTTTTGCCAAACTAGCGCTTATGACGTGACTAATCCTGAAAATTCCACTTTACTTGCTGCTTAAACTAAGTCAAATTCAATAAATTGTTGTGTTGTGGTCGATGTTGTGACTGATGTCACGTTTTACTTTTCAGGTGTGGTTTATCGATTATTTTGTGAGCGACCTCTACGATGCATGGGATGGTAAGTAACGGTTTTAGGATACAAAATAGCCATCGGCGGCCGGCAATAGCATCTACTTTTAGTTGCGGGCCAAATTTATATTTCTGCAGGAGAACTTAAGATTAGACATTAGACTTTAATTCTAGGAAGCATAATCCTAAAAAAGTAACACGTAGGCATAAGGGGGGGGGTAAATCGGACCCGTCCCTTCTACTTTTGATACCCTCCATTCAATTGACTTAATCCTTTACACATACAACGAACTTTTTTGTAGTTTCAGTTAATCGAAACCACGTGGTGTTTAATTAATTTCCATGGCAACCACAGCCACATAAATGACGTAAGCCGCCGTCATTTTGGATTTTCAAAATTCAAGTGTTTTTTTTTCACACTGTTGCAACATTATACAACACAACAACATTTAGCGATAGGGATCTACCAAGTTATAAGATCCATTGCAAAGATGTCAGTATTAAATCACTTTTTTGCGAAAAGTTGAACTTTCCTAGTCAACTTACAAATTACATGCCTATTATAAAGACGTCATCAATCGTGACGTCATTTAATGAGCGTCAAAAGATGTTTTAACGAACAAAGAACATTTTTACTAATGCTTTTGATAATTGGTAAAAGAACAAAAAGTTGAAGCAAAAAAGTTGAGGGAGGTTCAATCTGACCCCCTCCTCCTCCCCCCTTATGCCTTCTATGGTTATGTCAATAGTGCTTCTGAATGACATTTTTTTCATTTTATATCAGCGATCAGAGTTTTGAGTTCTAGTTTGGTTGATATGTGCCCGAGAGGGTTATGCGTTTTTAAAAATTGGCAGAAACACACCCTCGCAACAAAGTATTTTATTCATAAATCTGTTTTAACTTTTCAATCAGACAATTGGTACATTTTAAGTACTTTATTATACATTAACTTAAATACGTGAAAAACAGCGGACAAGAATGTTTCTGAAATTTGTTTTGAACCCTTGGTTTGGATGCTTCTCCAGTGCCCGGAGTTCAAGGATTATCTACTTGTTATTTGTTTTAGCCTTTCTTTTCTGCAACATCCCGGTATTTGGGAGTCGTAAAACACAAAGTGATCTTCCGTCTTTCTTGAAAAATGTTTAAAACTAACTGAATTATCTCTTGTTTTCCCAGCTTTTGCCTTTGTGCCAGAAACAATTCGCCATTTGACTGATAATTATGACTATTGGAAAAGAGCAGCAGAAGAGCTTGTAAGTTGTTATCTTTGTATATCATATATATCGTATAAATCTTGTAATATATAATATTGCACATTATTACATATTATATAATTGTGACTGTTGGAAAAGAGCAGCGGAAGAGCTTGTGAGTTGTTGCCATTGTTTCTTAAATACAGTCCAATGGTTATTCGATTTCAAGCAGTTTGAATGGTTGGGTTGTCAGCCGTTATCAGCTCATATTCTAGTGATTGACTATAAATGGAAAAGGCCGGGATGATTTAACCCAATAAAGGTTAAATATCCCAGGCACAAATTATTTGATTGGTTTGGTGAACACTGGTTATCAGCTCATATTCTAGCGATTGACCATATATGGAAAACGTTGGGATGATGTAGCCAAAAAAGGGAAAATGTCCCAAGCACAAGTTATTTTGGTTTCGGTGGCCTCTTCATTTTTGAAATAAATATATGCTGTTGAAAACAATTTGTTCTTGTGTTTAATAAAACATGATTATTAGCTGATTATAACAGAATCGCTCTCCACGCTCGTGTTATTTATCAGCTAATTCTTAGTGCGGCCTCGTAGAATAATTGTTAATCAACCCTTAAACTGGCAGGCTACTTTGCCACACATAAACAGGCACCAAGAGTTTTGAATCGGTTAGGAATTAGCACATATCCTTGGGCATGCAATGGTGCGTGACCAACTAATTAATTAGCACAGTTGCAATCATCATCGCCCAAGGCCGCCATCTTGAATTTTCGATTTGTGAAATTTTGCTTAATATTAAGAGTGTGTTCGATTGACCCAATTCCATCTATTCCAGAATAAGAATAAAATTCGATTGGCAGAACGATCAAATATCTTGTTTAAAGAAATGACTGGGGCTACAGACAAAACTTTTATTCCAAAAATCGAAAGTTGACAGCAAACTTAATTTTCCCTCAACTGATCATCATGACGTTGTCAATGCTGACGTCCTTCAATTAGTGCCAAACATGTGTTCATTATCGAGAAACGGTTTATCAAAAGTGTTTGGCAATTGGTCAAGGGCTAAAAATTTAAACCAAAAAACGGGGGGGGGGGGGTCAACCAACCCGCCTGTCAGTTTAAGGGTTCATAGAGTATTTTTAAAAAACTAGCAGAAACCGGTGATTTCAGGGTTCACGAAGTTACATTCCACAGGTGAAAAACCAAGTTTATGCATTTTGTAAATTGGGTTTTAAGGCCCGTACAAACGGACGCAACAAGTCACAATATTGTTGCGTTTTGGGGGTTTTGGGCCAACAATGTTGCGTCCGTTTGGTGTTCCTAAAAGTTTGTCTGGTTTCAAACTATACGCAACAAGTGCCAACATTGTTGTAGTTCCATGCGAAAGGACGAAACATGTTAGGCCCAACAATGTTGCGTCCGCATGCATGGGCCTTTTCAGTGTGACTAGGAAGGCAGTGAACACAAGTCAAGTGCATGTTTGTGAAGAGTTGTTCCTCAGCTAATATCGCGCTTAAGCAAGTAGGACGCGACGGCTGTATAATTTACCCTATTGAAACTGTACAGCCCACTATGATGTCACTGGCGCAAAGAGCGAATCAGTAACTATTCATTAGTGGGATACCTAAAACATGTGCAATTCTATAATTTATTTTGGCTCCATTAAATTCTAAGCATAAAAACTCGGGGTTTTTTTGTTTTGCACGGAGGACTATGAAAGTTAAAATCCAGAGCTTCTTTGCAAAGGTTTTCATGCCTCAGCTAAAGTTCTCTATAAAACCCATAAATTGAAGTTGTTGCGTCCTGTTTTCTAAAGACGACGAGGGAAAAGTGGCCGGCTGTTTGTGTTCCCACTTGAAGTTATTGTATTCTGAAAATAAATCCATTGTATTTTTAATAATAATAATAATCTGTAATAGGACTGATCGGAGTCCAATTCTGTCTGTAATCATTACTCGTGAAAACAAATTGAATTCTCACTTCGCGCTCATCCAGTTTTGTCTAGGGCCTCGTCCACACGTAGCCGGATGTTTTCGAAAACTGAGATTTTTTCCTCCGTTCTTTGAAAACATCTGCATCCTCACGTAGCGTTTTGGTATCGTATTTGACCATCCACACGTAGCCGGGTGTTTTCGAAAACGGAGACTTTTTTCTCCGTATTTGAAAAAGACTGCGTCCACACTTGGCGTTTTCTAATCGTATGTGCGATGGAGCGAGTCTTGAACCTGGGCATGACGTCATCGTTCTTGAAAACTCCGTTTTTGCCCGTCCACACGAATACGTTGAATCTCCGGCAGGTTTTCAAAAGTCTCCACTCTGGAGAGCGTATTTGAAAACCTCCCGGTTTTTGGTGCCCGAAAACGCCGGCTACGTGAGGACGGTAGCCGTATTCGGAGAAAAAAGTCTTCGTTTTCGAAAATACCTGGCTACTTGTGGACGGGGTCTAAAACTCTTAACGATTACAGACCGAGTTGGACTCCGTTCAGTCCTATTACAATCACTTACATTAAGAATCATAAAGACCTACAGTAAAATCGGTTAAATGAAACTTTTTATATTCATAATTCTTACATACTTATGAAAATGTTTTAAAATCTAATTATATACAAATTACATTTTTCTGTAACACTTTTTTTTTTCAGGCCAAAAATATTAAATTAAGTTATTAAAACTAGAATATGTGAAAAAAAATTTAAAAATAAAAAAATAGTAGATGAAACATGCAGTTTCGATAAAGCTGATATACGTAGTTCGGAATAATATATAAACTTCATTATGAAATTAAAGGTTAGTGATAAAGATAATACGTTAGAAAAGCTGAAGAATACTTGTACCTTGTATTGTAATAATGTTCTTTGAAGAAATCTTCATGTTAATGAAAATTCGTCCATTAACTTGTAGGAATCTGCTCAAAACTAACCTTCCATCCTTTGGCAAAAGACTTAAACAGAGTGAGTGGCCTGTGATTTCATAAATGTGCTTTCAACGCTTTAAATAAACTGTAACCATTAGGCTCAAAATTGTAAATATCATGAAACTAGGTAAAGACTTGACCCGTCAAACTTGCTTCCGAGTTTTCACAACTATAGTGACTTTGTTGATCAATTACATAAATGTGCCCAGATAACAGTGAATCCCAGGGGCGTATTCAGAGGGGGTCAAAGGGGGCCCGCCCCTTCCCTCTCTCTTTTCGGTGGTACCTCTATACAACGCTTTTAAGTATGTCCCAGTCTGTCTACTAAAAGTGAGCAATTCTCTAAAAAAAATCGCTCCCCCCCAGGGAATATGTTCTACAACAATTTATTTGGTCCTGTTTAGACATGTGGTTTTTTAAAACTTTACAAGATTGCAAATTTTATGAACATAGCTACTTAAAATAGCCTAGGCTAATCGAGCTAAGTAGCTTAGGTCGGACAGTAAATGTAAGTGCAATGCATTGCCGAGAGGTGAGGAATTCCACCGTTTATCTGTGCTCTTGCACATCAAAAGGAATCTTTCATTAGTGATTTTCTAATGTAGGTGCAACTTTACTTAAATGTGACTACAAGAGTCTTTTCTATTATTATAACCTTTCTTTGCACGATTGTTCGACATTGTAAAATTTATCTGAAATCTCGCTGTAGCGATTTACCTCCAAAAGGTTTGTAGTCATCAGATGTTAGGTTTCATTTGCGCCATATATGTTTAATTGGATTCCTTCATATTTATCAAACTGTTTTACAAAAAAAACTATAAGTTTCTGTTGTCGTTTTTGTTCAAGACCCTGTGTTTAAATCAGGACAAATGGATAGCGACCTTAGCGAGCAGTGAAACGACAGTTTTGGTTTGTTAAATGGTAATATACGTCATAATGGTCCCTAAGTCAATAAAAAGACCCATTAGTAGCACATTAGAAAAATTGCACTGGTGGTTATCGAAACCGCCACGCACTGATTGGTCGAGAACATTGTTCTCTCGCGCTGAAATCACCGCTAGATCGTTATAGCAATGACGCGCGCGCAAAGCATATTTAGGCGCGTGTTTTTTTAAATGAAAAAAAAATAAAAAGTTTGCTATTTTTGTTTTATTTTCTCGAATAATCACCAGTGCAGTTATACTAAAACAATCAGCACCTCAGGCTCTGTGAATATCGCGATAGTCACCCCGACTTCGTCTCGGTGACTTTTCGCTGATATTTACGTCGCCTTCGGCAACTAATTGTTAATTTTTATAACAGCTCAAATAACCAGAAATCTCGTTCTTACACAGGATGCCCAGAAGGCTGCACAAGCTGCGCAGGCAGCCCAGAATAACTCTTCAAATGCCACCTCGGCTCCCAGTCCTTCAGGGAACGGCAATACGCCGCCATTGTTGACTCCCTCCAAATCGACAGTCACTCCGGACCCGCACTCATCATCAAGTATTTCTTTAAACACCTCGATAACATCAGCATAATGAAGAATACTGTTGGAGAGTTATTTAAAACCAACAGAAAACAGAGATATATTGTACATAGCTTTTTCTCAAGAATTTCACCTAGATAAATACAAGATATATTTATTTGGTGTTGTAAGGACAGTAAGAGTCTGTGAAAACACTGCCAATTTTCTCTTGTAAATCGTGAACCAAGAAAAAAATTTATTGTTTTTCGTTAGGAATGATAAGGGGTGAACGAAGGAATCGTCGCCACAATGTTCAAATACTAATGACTGATTCATTTTTAGCTTCGTTGGATGTGGTATTCGTGAGATTATACAATTACCAAGACTCGCAACTTTTTTTGATATTTTAAGAGTATGTATTGTTACCACATGGTTTTGAATTAATTTAGAGTTTGTTACAGAAAACTGCACAAGTAACTTTAAGGCATTCTTGAACAAAGAAAGCGACGGTTTTTGTGCTTAAAGGGTTCATTGGTGATGTAAGTTATTCAAACTATGTGATAATGTTTCACTGATCATCAAGAAACAGAAATTATGCTTAACTTGGCTTTGTTTTGACTATTCTCTGCAAACTTGATTTGCTTGTTTTTCGCTCAAAGAAATACATGTTTACCTTTTTAACAAAAAACTATTTTTGCTGATTTGGATGTTCATTTTTCCCTTAAAGTTATTTGTTCGGTAAATTCAGTGTTGGCGTTTCCAGTTCAGCTTTTTTGTTTTGTTAACACGGTCATTCGTGCAGTTTTGTTTTTGCCAGTTTTCAGGGTCGTCTGTTTGGCTTACTCTTCTTAAGTTTGCCACTTGGAAAGTCGTGTCATGTTTTAAACCTTGCTTAGAAACATTTAAACGCTTTTGCAGCCAGGTGCTTGAATGCTTGAGTAACATTCTCGATATTTAAAACAGGGTTGCCACGGTCCTTGAAAATCCTGGAAAGTCCTGGAATAGGCAAATGAAAATTCCAGGCCCTGGAAAGCCCTTGAATTTGGGTTGCGGTCCTTGAAAATCCTGGAATGGGCAAAATTTTTCACCTTTAACTGAAAATAATAATCAAAATGAGCAGTTTGTCACAACAAAATATTGTTGGACATAATACCTTTAAAGTAACAATGTTTGAAAATTAAATCGGAGGCTCGGTTTTTCCCTAAAGCACGTCTTGAATTTGCTTCAAAAGATCCTGAAAAGTCCTGGAAAAGTCCTTGAATTTAATACCCAGTAAAAAGTGGCAACCCTGTTAAAAATTTTATGGTGCAGATTTCTTAAACTCCCTTTCTCAAATTGATTTCTAAAAGTTTCTTATTCCAGCTGTTAGTTTTTGTTTCGTTTTTCCTTTACCAATTCCAAGTTTAGCTATATTTGAACACATGTAACTTGTGGCGAAGAGCCGGTCAGTTGGCAGGCTCTAGTTAGCGTCTTTTTCGTTAATTTGACAACATGTTAATAATATAAATTCATGAAAGAAAGATATTAAATTGATGTCCGTATAAGGCCACTCAAACTTGAGAAGGATATCTATTTTGCAAACTGCAACTTTTCGTACAAGAAGGTAAGAAGTAGTGAAGTTTTGAAATTATTTCAACTCTCTCTTTGACGAATGTGGCTTAACTCAGATTTTGTTTCCGAAGAAAACTCGTTTTTACAGTGTAAGTGCACTCTTCGAACAGAGAAGTTTTCAAATATGAAAATTCTACACTTTTAAATTTTGAACTTTTTTAGCAACACTCACGCTTAAGACGATTCTCCATAGTTTTTCGAAAGTTGATATTTTCAGCCAGATTTTCGAAAAATCTGTTTTAAGTATCAAATTGAAATTAGAGAATGTCAGCTACAACCTTTGCACTGAAAGAAAACGAATCTACATTCTTTCTTCTTCCATGTACTCATCTCCCTCTGAGTGAGGATTCCTATGAATTCTTTCAGGGATTAAACAGTAGGTACTCGACGAAAATGTCAGCTTTATACGTGGAAAAATTTCTTAGAAATGACTCTGTAAACCCCGAATTTTTACTGGATGTGTTCTCTGTATCTTGAACGTTTTCAAAGTCGCATTACTCCGAATGTACTCAACAGACTGGCTGGAAATTTTGTTCAATTCATCTTGAGTCTTGCTTTAAGATTTCCAGACCTTTTTTAATTTTGCAGTTTGATTTGTGATCAATTGTACCAACTAAGTAAGTATTAAACGACCAAATGAAATCCGCCCTGAAAGCGCAATTAATAATATTCTCGGTTTGGTAAGAATTTGGTAAGAGTTGCAGTTTGCAAAACCGAACGTGGTGTACAAAAGTGTTCAATTAAACATACTGCTTTCTCGTCCAAATATCCACGGTTTGGAGTGTTTATAAAAGGAAGATTATATTTTACACCTGTATAGAATGAACATATAGCAAGGTGTGTGGGATTGCAAAATAAGCATTTATATGGTGGTTGTGTGTGAGTACTGAGTGATTTGTTTAAATTTGAAGTTTCGCGACATAAGTTCGGAAGTTATATCATGTTGCTACAAAGTTTTCACTATTGCGACGACTTCGCAATCTTTGACTATTACTAGACACTTTTACTCTCGAAGACTAACAGAATGAATGGTCATCACATGGGTTTTCGACAACTGTTCAAAAGTTTCCATTTTATTGGTTTTTACAAAATCATCTTCAACCGGACGACCATTAACTTCTGTATATGTGCGTCTGTTAGCAGTCGGTTAGTGTGTAAGCAGTGCAGTGACAACCAATTTGTACCACATTAACGACACTGACTTCCAAAAAAAGCTTAATTTATTTGAAGTTTTACATAGTTGCAAAAGTTATTTAAAATAAATTTTACAGCTGTCACTGACACAGAAAGAAAAGAGTACATAGACGCTAGTAATGGACATGACCGCTTGCTACTGTAGTGCACTATGTTGGTATCTGCAGGGCCGCTTTGGGCTAGGGGGTTACATGTTCTTGCCAAGGGGCGGAATTTAGGGCAGGGGTTGGAAGTCCCCTCCGCCACTTTCGTCGAAAGTTTTGGAAACATTTTATAGGAAAACCCTTGAAGACATTGTCTCGTGGAGCACGATACAGTCCCCGACCCCTTCTTTCCAGAATTGCGGTTCAGTTGTGATCCGCTTTTCCGGTATTTCTGTATTTCATCCCTGTTGCCTATGCTTTCTGGTTTTTAGAGAACTTGTGACGGTCTTGGCTGCTTTTCGATTTGAGTCAGTGAAAATGAGTTAATTATCCTTGCAGTCCCAAACATAAAAAGAAACTAAACTTTTGAAGTTCCAGATTCTAGGTGCATGGTTAAGACCAATTTTCGTGACATTTAAGACTGCCATGATTTGTAATTATGTTTGGGAGTGAAAGGAACGCCACAGATTTTAGAGCGAAAAAATCTATTGAATCAGTAAGCAGTTGTCGTACGGAGAAGATTTCTCTGATCAGCAAGTGCGCAATAATTCTACAGATCAAAACGTTGTACATCTACTAATTTTATCAAGTATGTAAAGTATACTTCTCATTATGATTAGTATCTAAAACCCACGTTGGGCTACGTCTGATAATAAGAGTTGCTATTAATAATTAATTAATAATATTATGTACAGATTCTTTGATAATCAAATAAAAACGTACAAATATCATCCGTTCTCCTACTCTCGTGTCTCGGCTTAGTTGAGGTGGGAACAAAAAATAGGCCAACTGTTTTCGGTGGTCGCGGAAAAAAAAATTACAGCCAATGTTAGGAAATCGCTAAATTTTAAGCCCTTGTAACCCCGCGATTACATATTGAGTGTTAAAACAGTTGTCTTCAAAACGATTTCTATATTGAAATTATCTTCAAAACAAGGTTAGTTCAAATTTTAAAAATTTCATACAAGTTTGTATTTCGGGAAGGTCTTTCTGTTTTGATCATGAAATTTCCGTACTGATACATCAAAAGATAGATTTTTCTGTGCAAATACCTGCGTTATTACTGTTGAAATGTTGACCTGCAACCTTATACCCAGGCTCTTCCCTCCCGAGAGAATGGGGAGAGGGAAAAGCCTGCGTAGGAGGTTGTTCGGCATGTTACAATATGTTTGTTGTAATTTTTGCCGTGACTACTTCCAAACTAAGCTGGCGACAGTAACTGAAATAAAATTTCGCATTTTTGAAATAAGCCACTCCAAATTTTGACTGTTTACCGTCTTCGATTTGTTCTTTCCCCTTTTCTAAATTTCAGACTGTTTTTTTAAAAAAAACTCAATGACATATATCGATCGTGATAAAGGTTCATCGTGTAACCAAGAGACAAGAACATTGAAAGTTCATCGGATCATGTTTTTACACCTGCACAACTTTGGCGACATTTAGGCTCATCTTCACCACATCTGATAAGATGGAAAGACTTACGGAGAAACGTTATTTGATTCGGTTGTGTTTTTCCGGACTTTTTCTATAAACTCCTATAAATTGAGCAAAAAGCTTATATTTCCCTATTTTTTAACAAGAAATACTAAAAATCGCTAGTTTTGCATTAGATGAGAAAAACCCACAAAAGAGAAACATTTCATGTCAAAAAGATTTGTTTATAGCACCTCTGAATACAACGACAGTTTCGGTAGAGGTCAAGACAAGTATGGTTAAGATGTGGAGCAATTTCTTTTATTGACTTAATTACAGAACCCTTTCAAGTAATCGCCTACTTGGAGACGGGATTACAAGAATCTTCAGTTGAGTTTGGATGTGGAGCTTAAACTGCTTATACTGTACTGTTGTTCTCTCACAAGGTTGTCCAAAGCAAAGCTGTTCGGTGCATCTTGGAAAAGTGGCCAACAAAAGATTTAACAGTTTGAATTTCACGAAAATGATTCAAAACGAATCTCCCAAAGTGCAGCTTTCAGATGCACACAAGCTGCAATCAAGAAAATTTAAGTTCTTGTACAAGTGCAATTCGTTGCTTTTACTGTTACTCTTTCCTGAACTGAGAATAATAAACCAAAGAATAAATGTACTGTGCGAACAAATTATTGATATAGTTAAGACTTATGAAAGTGGAGGCAGTTATAAGATGTACGATCGTTTTAGCTATTCGTTCTTGGTGTTGCATTTCACAGTTAACTTTCTAATAGAGGTTTCGTGATCGGAGAACCAAACAGACGGAATCTTAAGAAACGTACACAAAAAGATCGGACATAAAATTTGGAGTTAATAGGAATCAATTCTTTCACAATATTGAGTGCCTTTCTGCACGGCAGGCTCCCCTTTGAGAAGAAACCGTTGAGATGTATTTCTTGCTTAAGTCTTGAAAGGAAACTAAACGCAAGTCTTAGAGCTTTTAAATATTATTGTATTAAGCAACGAATTCCAGTTGCAAGTAATACAGATGGGTTGGATAAAGTTGAATAACTGTATGATGAAGACATCAAGAAACCTGAGAAAGACAAGAGTAGATCATTACTATTGGTGAATGTATCTTTCAACACCAGACAAATGGAAATCGGAGGTACCATCTGAATTGTTTATGTGAAGGCAGCCCATGTACTGGCAAGGAATCCTAACAAGTTTTCTATCAAAAATCCTATTCAGTGTTCAGGCACGGGATCCTATCCAGTATATGGGATGGAATCCTATCACGTGTACTGGCACAAAATCCTATCCAGTGTTCTTGCGGGGAATCCTATCAAGTGTACTGGTCGGGAACCCTATCCAGTTTACAGGCAAAAAATCTATCAAATGTACTGGCACGGAATCCTATCAAGTGTACTGTCACGAAATCCTATCCAGTGTACTGGCATTGAATTCTATCAAAAGTACTGGTCGGGAACCCTATCCAGTGTACTGTCACGAAATCCTATCCAGTGTACCGGCACAGAATCCTATCTATTGTACTGGTGTGGAATCCTATCCAATGTTCTGGCACGGAATCCCATCAATTGTACTGGCAGGGAACTTTATCCAGTGTACTGGCACGAAATCCTACCCAGTGAACAGATGCGAAACCCTATCCAGTGTGCTGGCACGAAATTCTATCTAGTGTACTGGCATGAAATCCTATCAAGTGTACTGGCACTGAAACCTATCGAGTGTACTGGCACGGAATCCTATCCAGTGTACTGACAGACAATCCTATTCAGTGTACTTGCAACAATTCCTATCCAGGGTACTGGTACGGAATCCTATCCAGTGTACTGGCACAGAATCCTATCCAGTGTACCGGCACGGAACCCTATCCAGGGTACTGGTACGGAATCCTATCCAGTTTACTGGCACGAAATCCTATCAAGTCAACAGACGCGGAATCCTATCCAGTGTACTGGCACGGAATGCTATCCAGGGTACTGGTACGGAATCCTATCCAGTGTACTTGCACGGAATCCTATCTAGTGTACTTGTAAGATTTCCTATACAGTGTACTGGCACATAATCCTATCCAGTGTACTGA
Source organism: Umimayanthus nakama (assembly GCA_027574985.1). Lineage (NCBI taxonomy): Eukaryota > Metazoa > Cnidaria > Anthozoa > Zoantharia > Parazoanthidae > Umimayanthus > Umimayanthus nakama. Next base: position 1,947 of record JAOBRG010146213.1, on the reverse strand, counting down.
CAGAGAATCCTATTCAGTGTACTTGCAACAAATCCTATCCAGGGTACTGGTACGTAATCCTATCCAGTGTTTTGGCACGGAATCGTATCCAGTGTGCCAGCATGGAATCCTATCCAGTGTACTGGCACGGAATCCTATCCACTGTACTGGAACGGAACCCTTATTTTGCAATAAGGCGAAACTCACAATTACAAAACAAAACGTGATAATTTTCGTTTATATCTTCTCCAAAAATGCAGCTTAGAAAAGTACAACCAAGAATCTGTGGAGTGACGTGAATGTTTGACAAACATTTTTTATAATTACACAGCCAGTCACCCCACTCAATGTTGGTATCTGACATTAGATACTGTATATACCGTATAATTCCGAAAGCAGCAACCCCCCAATAGTAACAAGCCTCTGAAAGTAATGTTGATTTTCAGAGGATGACACTCTCAAGAATTCTGAACTATTTTATATTGCAATAAGACGAAATCCACATTTTATACAAAACAAAGCGCGAGAGAAATAAATGTTTGAAACATAGATTAGAGCATGTGGTCTAGCCAGCTTTAAAAACGACAGGGCTTTCTCACGAAATCCTTAAAATGTTTAGTTTTTAACCTCAAATCTTCAGTAAGACAATGTGCAGGATCAAAAAAACGGTAGGGCGCTGGATGAAAACGACGGGGCGCACTGAAAAACGACAGGGCTGGCGTTTTTGCCTAGCTAGAAAACTGTTCTAATGACGCAGTTACCTCTCTCATCTTCGGTGTCTGACATTAGGGAGGTTCTACATATACTTTGTCGAATTTTGGGTTTACAGCTACAGTCAAAGGTTCTTTTATGTAGATGTGTTTACTAGGCCAGATTTAGGCTTAAGACTGAGGCTCTTAAATATGTTATTATTTTCTTAAAAAGGAAGTTCTTCTATAAAAGGGACTGGTCTGGCCATTCGCACCTTTAATTAGCACGCAGCCTTTGTGAGTGAACATCTCCGATTTTAGGCTTCACTGATTTTTTTAACTTGTTGCTCACAGCGTGAAATTCAAAATGAAGTATCTGAATGTAAAGTATCGAAGTTGGAGCTGTCAAGGTAGCCAAAATTACAAAACAACGCAAGCAGTTATTATCAAACCACTATCTTTGCACTATGTGTTTATTTCTTACAACACGAAGCCCCACTCTTTAAAATTCACGTATTTAGAACGAGAACACTCGTAGACACGTCGTGGTTGCAAAATTTGAATTTTAAATTAGGAAGTTTTAGGCATGAAAAGAGGAAGGGCTTGGCTTTTATTCCGGAGCTACTTGTTTAAGAAAAAAGCAATTCAATTTCGGTAGACGTCGCACATCATTTATATTAACTATTTACAAAAAATTGGTCTCAAAAATGACGAGCTTTTTTGATAGCACAGGAGGTGCGGACCACAGGATTGACTATCATAAGCTCATATATTTTCAACAAGCACTTGTAGAATAATTGTTTTGTTAAATACCAAACACTGGACAAAAACATTTCGAGTTTTATTTTCTTCCGACTCGGCTTTTTGACCATTTTGAGGGAAGATTTTCCGATAAATTTTAGTTTGCATTATTTGACCAACCATAATATACAGTGTTTATATCGCGAGTAGAGAGCCAATCAGATTACCAGAATACAGTCTTCTGTCGAGGCGTTCACAGACACGTCATTTATCTGAATGACATTTCCAGGTTTGTTTCATTTCCTTTACTTTGTGAAGAGCTTTTTCTCCTCATTTATTTTTTTTAATTCTATTTGGTTAATATGATTCTAGCCTAAACAGGCTTTTACGTGGAGGGACCAGAGTGGAACTCTAAATTGAAAATGTTAGCCTAACAGGGCCTTAAACTCTAGGTTCCTTTACGTGGGGTTCTACTCTATCCGTTTTTCGTTCAACCTTTTGTATTTTTTTTCTCTTCCAAGTATACCTCTAACCCCCC
>JAOBRG010146102.1:0-18688 GCA_027574985.1 Umimayanthus nakama | reverse complement strand
GGGAATGGAAAAAGTTGGAAGTGAGCTACACTGTTCTATACAGACTTGGAAAAAAGCACCGTCACTGATTTGTAATTGGCAGCGCACTCTTCCATCTGTCTAACCCTCGCCAGGAACTTCAACTCTTTCACCCAGACAATCTTAGTACGCATCTTCTTCTTACAGGATATAGTGAACTGATTATTTGTGGAAATAAAGGAACTGATCATTTACTCAAAACTCTTTAAGATTACATGTAAAAACCCCCTAACCTTCTTGTAGGAAAGTAGAGTCAGGTAATGAGAATAATGAAAACATCGACTGGCACTTTTGGGATTGAAAGGTTATGCAGTTCGCACAACAACCAAAAACCACTATTTGGCTGGTTTTCTAGGTTTCTCAGTTCCTACAATCCTAATTCATTTGTATGTAGCAATGCAAACGGAACGAACTGCAGACACCACCGAAACGTAGAGCCGAATTAACAACACAAATTGTGTATCTCCGTACGCGTTGTGCACAAACCTAAAACTTTAAACTCGACCGTTACCTGCTTCATTTGGTTCTTATTCACCCACGTGCAGTGCACTGTCTTCTTCAAAGTTGCAGCAGCTCATGACTTGATAAATATGAGACCTTCTTAGCAATTTTTAAGGCCGTAAGTTAGAAACTTAAGACGCTTTTGGAACAAAATTGATTTGTTCAGAAGACAACAAGTTTTGATTGTACAGAAAGCTCGCAACACAAAACTTGGAAACATGGAGTATATATAACCCTCACAACGGTCTTCGGAAAGGAAACGCTTTTTAATTTCTCAAGCAGAAAGACTGGCGAATTTAAGACCTCTTCAAGGGCTAAATTTACAAAGAGCAAAATAAAACCGGCTTTAGGTTTGTTTAGACCAACGGGGGCCTGTTTAAAGTTTTTTGTTTTGAGCCTCCCTCATTCACTGCTATAATAACCCCGCTTGAGCGTGAGTTTTGAGGCACCGGGTTATGTATTTTCTGACATTGTCGTTTCTAAATTGGGATCGATTCTTATATTCTTGCTTTTGCCGCCTGTTTACTAGAACAAGCCAAACTCTCGAGAAAAATTGAAAATTGCTGAAAACGGGGCTTAAAGAAGATAGAAACTCGGGGAGATACACTTGAAACAAAAACGAGAAAAGTTTAACTGCCTGACGTCTCTCCGTTTGGCGGTGAGGCCATTTTCACTTTTGTAAACGACACCCAGCTGATCTGAGTCCCTGGAACTAGCCAATCAGTGGCGAGGACGTCTGCAAAAGCGTATATCATATCGTTTTGGGTCCCCACCGCGAGACAAGGCACAAATAAAATTAATGAATTTAGTGATTTACTCTTCAGTGTTTAAAAGACTTAATCTTTTTTGCCAGAAGTTCCTTAAACTTGACTCTTAGTCCAAAGTACTGCTTTAAGAGCAGGCTTGATGACACATAGTTTTGCTGATAGTGCCACTGAGTCAGATTAGCTGGTCGGTGCCGCTTGTAACAGTCAATGTTTTTTCTAACAACATTTATAATACATAGGCAGTAAGATAACATGGATGGTAGCGAGTTGAATTATTGGCGTTGAGGTTGGTGTGTAGAACTGAAACGCTAGCATTTGGGGTTTATTTATTTATTTATTTATATTGTTTATTTATTTATATTTTTTGTGTTTATTGATTGATTTACCTGTTCAGCCTACCCCTTAAGACCGAAGATTTATGGCTGCCTCTTTTAGGGGAGCAGGTGACAGGCCACAACACCGGCATTAGATAAGTGTGCGGGTTCTTTTAAGTGACACGAAAGAATGACGAGAGACTAGACTGGACGTCCTCAGTCCACGGACGGTGTGGCAAGAGAGAAGGTCTCCCAAAGTTCAACCCTCGACTAGGCCGGAGATTGAATCCGGGACCTTCTGGTTGGGAGTCACAGATCTTACCAACTGTGCCAACCTCGAACACACGTTGTTAGTTCACTTGATCGTCATTCTGTTTTTAAAATTAGCTTTTCCTTTTTCTATTTTGTCTCTTCCTCAGTTAAAGGTTGATTTGAATTTAGATTAAAGTTAGGAACTGGGAACTAGGGGTTAGAGATAGATGTATTGTGAAAAACGACAAAAGACTGCATGTAGTGCGAAATAGCACAGACTGTTACAAATGAAATGGGCCGTTACGAAAGGAAAATTGCGGCGGAGAGTATGCGACCATCTCATCAAACTTTGTTCCTAGAGCCATCTAGGTCAATCTACCGCAGTTTTTTTTTTAAAAAAATTCTATATGTGTTGAAAATTTGAAATCGATTTCAGGAAATGGTCTTTGATCCCCCCCTTTAAATTCACCGACGTTACAATTGACTTGTAAAATGTCTGGGGAAAATGAAGCAAAAGTAGCTAAAAAGGTTATAAGATTCGAGACTCTACAAGTCTACATGATGACAAATGTGATTCTTAAACAAGGCTTTCAGTATCACACCTATAACAAAAACGTTTGTCAAATATAACCGGGTGAGAAGACAGCTCTTTGACGCAAAACCAAACAAACAATATAAATAGCAACAGAACACTTGCGTCAATATTAAAAACAGTAGATGGCCCATGGACAGCAAAGTATTTGCAGCGCAAATAGGTTGAAAATGTTTACACATTAAGGCTTATATTTAACTCAAAACGAAATGAAAACATATTAAGGTTGTTAAGAAGGTATTCAAGTATATTTAGGGCCAAGTGATGTAAGATTGAGTATATTTAGATTCTCGAGAGAACACATTTAGGGTTTGTTAGGAAAGGCCATTTAAGAGTTTAGTAAGTACAGAAACGTTTTAAAAAGCGGACACAACGCTACTATCAAAGTTGTTTGGGTTTTTGAACAAATTGAAGTCAAAATCAGACTACTCGAAGTTTTTTTTTCGCTGCAAAACCTAGCGTCTGCAGTTTCTATCACTCGGACATCTTCGCACAAAAACACCAAAATAGTCAATTGGGCCATAGAAAGAATGTTAACGTCACTTTGACTTCTGTAGTTGCATAAAGTTTCCACCACTCAATTCTGCAACAGTAGTTTGGACTCAGATCTTCAAGAAAATTTTTTCCACTACAGGTGCAAATAGCAGGTGGTGTTTTTGCATTTTGGCAGGTTACCATAGCAACAACCAATCAAACACCAGGAATAGATGGCGTGACAGTTAAAAACTGGACAACATGCCGCGGGCTAAATTCCATTTACCATCTCTTCGACCAAGTACTTCATAACGAGAGCATATAATGTGACATTTGAGCGAAACTGCAAAACTACTCAACTAATGTCTTAAGGCGGGCGCACACTTGAGGAAAGGGCGGCATAAGCTTTCAAACTCACGAGGCCTTTTGCTCAGCTGTTTCCTCGCTTTTGCGGAAAATTTGTGTATGAAATTTGCACGCAAAGCCGTGAGAAAGTATGTGACATGCTTGATATTTATTTCCTTGCGAGGTAAAATTCTTGCTATGTACGGACGACGTGTGAATCTTGCTAGTCTGTTTTGTAAACTAACCAGTGAAAAAGTATTTGGATAACAAAATAGCGGAGATTCTTGTTGTTCTTCAGTCTTCTACAAAGGCGAAGATGATGAAAATGAAACGATTCAAAATAAAGATGAGCTCTCCGAGCAAATTGTAGTATGCCCTTGTTTTCGTTTCGGGAATCTAATCTTCGCCAATGCAAACTTTCCTTGTCGCTATTTTCTATGTTTTTTTCTTCTGAGAAGAACAGCAAGGCGTGCTTGCTAAGTCTCAGCCATCTTTTCCTCAAAAACAAACAACAAAACGCGTTTTTCTTTAGCCCATTTTTCTCACGGCCTGGTGAGGCAAGTTTCTCACACAAATTTCACCGTACTCTTGAGGAAACTACTGAAAAAATGGCCGTGTGCGGCTGGATGTATTTTTGGTCCTTCTTGATTAATCTAGTTTTTGTTTAAAACTTTAGTCTGACAGCAAAAATCGACAATATCAACTAAAAAACATGACTTACACTCTTTTTTTGTAATAATCTTTTTCATAAAATTGTTGAAATTGACAAACGTGCTAAGAAAGAACCATTTATTTCTACAACTTTTCGGCAGACGGAAGGAGAAACGAGCTACCAAAAAATGTAAAAGAACAGAGTCTTTTTACCACATATTTCAAAACTTTTTTTTGTATAATGAAAGCTTAACAAGAAATAAAGAATTTTCGGATGTAACGCGCTTTGCTGCATACGGGCTGAGCTAGGTGCTACAAACAGTCTCTGATTGTATTTAAACGCATCAGTTCCAAAAAAATATTGAACAAGAGCACTTTCAGGAATATATGAGGCTGGGATTCTATTCAGTCTTAACTGAAAAACAGACGTTCTTAATACAAAAAAACAGGGTTCTTTCTTCGATTCTTCTCTCTGTGTTTAATCTGAGAAAACGTTGATTACTCCAATCAAATTTGCTGAACCAGTCTTTAATCTCTTTCACATCAACTGGATTATTTGGACAGTCGTCCTTTAAGGGACTGTTTCACGCCTTGAATGCTCGGCATAAAACGTTAAAAATACAAAAAAAAAGGTTTTTGCTACAATTAATCCAAGCACAGTTCTACCTTTTGCGTTGTAATAATGACAAGGATGGTTTGATTTCGAGGACGGTTGAAACAGGCTTCAGTTTTAAGTTGTAAAGCGAATTTAGTGTTGGCCCTTAGGATAAATTATCAAATAGTGTAATATGGTTCCCAGCTGTATTGATCCTCGACAATTCTGTTTGCTGAAAAAGTATCTTTGTCAACTCAGGTCGCATTGATCAATATACTTCGAGTAAAGATAAAAAGAACTAGTTTGAGAAAACAGCAGTTTTGTAGAGAGCGACCGTGAAACTTCCCTTTAAAAAACTATAAACATACTTTTTAATTCTTAATATCAAATTTAAAGAAGATGCCAAAAATACAAACGCAAGCTCGCGCTTCCCTTATACATAAGTTGGATATAAAGACGTATGGTTCCTTTTGTATGACATACTTCTTCCTCAAATCAGTTTCTCTTGACAAGCAAAGGATGCTTTGTTGTCACCGAGTAATGCACCACTCCGGTTCACTCCTTATTTTAACAGGACTTGCCAAGAGCGTATGCTTTTGAGAAAACTCGGCAGTTTTTAAGTTCATTAATGCATTAAAAATAGAAAACAAGTATTTATAAGCATGGAATGTTAAAATTAGAAAAAAGAGTGAAGTCGGCGTCTGGAAGTCAAATTATTATGGCCTTGTTCGCATATTTCCCTTGCTTATGCCGACAGGTTTACTTTGCCGATTAGAAATACGTCATTGATGTTTAATTTTATCTTAATAAAAATCAACTCACCAAAGCTTAATATGGTATGTCTGGTTTAAGTGTAAAGTTGGATGTTATGGCTGAAAAAAAACATGCCCACCCTTTCTGATTTAGCTTTAGTCCCCGCCCGATGCAAAAGAAGCTAAACAGAGAAAGCCTTCCAGTAACTGACAAACGTTACAGGCCCTCCGGCGGTCAAGAAAAGAAAAGATTGAGCACTAATGGTACAATGCATTTCAATTCCTTTCTAACGAACTTGGTTACACAATTTCTAGTTTACTTCGTCATTTAATTCGTTCCTGTGCAAATATACGGGTAGGAGACGAACTGTCTGTCCAGGCGAACAGTATAGTCCGGATGGCGAATCTTGAGCGATGAGCTAAAACACTAGTTAGTATAAATTCCCGGGGTCGGGGTTTAGGCATTGGTGTGGGATATATTTCCTTTTCCCAGGGGAGCAGACTTAGACTATACTTTCAGTCTCACTGCAAAAGAGCTGAGCCTTGGAATTTCGGAAGAGCACTTCAATTTATACTGCAGCTATAGCTTCGTCAGCAAGGATAAAATTTCGTTGTAGTCGCAGTTAGTCAAACACAGCCTTTCAAAACGAACATTTGATCAAGACATTAGGGCGGTGTTGTTACAACCACGAAGCAGGGACCACGTAGCTACTTTGAGATTGGGGAGAGGGGGGGGGGATGGATTTGTGAACCAAGAGTTGGGGAAACTTACACTGATTAGATGCATAAAGTGCATTGTTGTTTTTTGCAGGAAAATCCTTCTGCATTGTGTGCGCGACGCGTTTAGTCACAGCGTATTTAACAGTAGCTGTATCGGTAGTTTGTCCCATATCACGACATAGCAACGTCAAAAATACTGCCAGAAACTCTCAATTTGTTAGAATGACGCATTGGCAAAAAGTCGTGGTTGTTTCAGGTTATTTTAATTAGCACCGTTCACTCTTCGAGTATGCGGAACTCACATCCGTGCGTCAGCAGACATTGAAAACACGTAAAGAGTTGTCTGAAAACATTGCCAATTAAAGGATTTGCGCACTCGGCAACTTGTCTTTGTGCTATTAAAGCCTCAATCTTTTTTCGCATTACATTGTATCGCACTAACGAAACCATGTGTGCATCACAGCCTGGTGGAGTTGTGTCATTGTAGATTAGTTACGTAGAATCAGTTTACAGCGAATGGCTTTGGAACACGAAAGCACTAGCAAGACGTCATATTTGAGAGTCTATGGAGTGATGCTACTTTAATTCCAATGTTCCCGAGCAGAAACTAAGCTAGAAGTATGAAGCTGACACGCAAGTATTTTGTTTTGGGGTTAAATTGTATTTACTTAAAAAGTGACAATTTTGTGTTGCACCCCTCCATGTTAAGACAGCTAGCCTTCTTCCATATAAATTTCGTGTTTTTATTCGTTTTATAGAAACCAATTCAATAGAGCAATGAATTGTGTGTGAACTCTCAGTCTATAGGCCAAACGAAAATTTCAGGGTTTCCAATTAAAACATTTTCAAAAAGTAAATGCGGCGGACCGTTCTTTTTTTATTAAGACTCTCCACTGAAATTATAAAAATCTTTACAAGTGTGCGACTGAAGAGCTTGAACATGTACCCAATTTTAATACAAAGTATATAACCATTATGAACGTCAGAAGTTAAAAAACATCTTCTGTTATTTGGCTCGGCTCTGATTGAAGAGCATAGGAACACCACTTTTTACATTTTAAAACAAAAAAAATAAATTTGGCTGCAAATTTTTAACTGTGGAAGCTAAAGAGATTTAAGGGATTTTCTTTATGTGTCGTAAGCCGTTACATATGAATTTGTAGATAGTTTACGGATTAAAATTATTTTTAACTATATGTTTAATTGACAATTTATAGTCGATAGAATGCAAAAAGCCAACATCAACCAAAATCTGGAGGGAGTTAACAAGATGTAAATTATGTTAAAATGGTGGGATATTTCTTTCAGCTTTGCTTGGAGAGTAACTTCCCTAACCATTTTTAGCAAAAATCGGCAAAGATCCACCGAAGTCTATACTGGCATAGATTGTCTGACTATACAAAACATAGTCGATATACTTCGATCTGTTAAACTGGCGGTTGGCGACTGAACAGAACCGTGTTTGTTTTTAGGTTATTTTAATTTACGTTGTTTTCGCTTCCGAGTTTAACTTGCATTCGCGTGAACAGGCAAGCGTTGAAAACCGGTGTAAATGAAACGTATGTTTAATTGATAGTTTTATTTATACTAAGTTTTAGCCATATTTCGTCGCACTATATTGTATATAACTACTATACCAAAACCATTCAGTTTTGCAGGATGTAAATTAATCCTAAACCATAATAGAATGCATCAATTTTGTTTTTTGAAATTATTGCGATATTCTGTCAGTGTTGGACATAGCCTAGAGTTGATAAAACACATGCTAAAATACTGAAACCTTGTCTACCAGACGGCTATTGGGACTGTACAAGCAATACTTATAAAACACCCTGAGCACGAAATATACTCGCAAGAACCAAAAGATAATTTTGGAAATCATTATTAAAAGATTACACGGGAAATGCTGGCAATATAACAATGCAGAATTCAAGTTAATCTTTTCTGCTTAACGATTTCATTATGGTTGGAAAGGGATTGTGAATTTTCCACCATAAACAATTCTGCGACTTTCGTTCATGCAAAAACTTTAGTGTGTATTTCCTGGTCACCTCTTTTTGAATGGATAGCATTATCATTTCCTCAGTAGTTTTCAGCTCAACTAGCAGCAAGTCCAACAACCATAGGTCGCACGATATTACGGTATATCAATCGTCAAGGAGTAGAGACTTTCCAAGCACTACACAGTACACAAAAATTACTACAGGCGTCGGTCCGTCAGTTTCCTTGTTCTCCGAATTGCATCAGTTTCCAGGTGAATACCCCTCTTAGCAAACCCTTTAGAATTCATTTAAAAAACATACAGAATATTAAGAAACAACAATGAAACCTAATGAGGACAAAACATGCAGCAGTTAAAAAAAATCTCTGGCCGAACTCCAACAACTTCCTGTTAGCAAATATGGACAGAGTAAAGGTTGCATGCTTTTTATATCCAAGGATGAATCTGACATGAATTTTAGGTGTCCGAGTATTAATTAATTTTTAATATGTGGCCAAATTTAAACTACAAAGAAAGTATCGATCGTCGTAAAAATAGAGATATTATCAGATAGAAACACGCTGGGTACACTTGTTGAAGCACAAATTTTGCTTTCAAATGTTGTGCTTTGGCCACTGAAAGTTTGTCATGCCCAAATTGTCAACAAACCGAAAGCTCAGTCAAACACTGGAAAAAATAATGTAGTGTTGAAAATTATTAGTTCCTCCAAGAACAAGCTGTTTTGTCTCTCGCTCTCAGCTGTAAAAGTTTCTCACTGATACAGCAACGTGCTAAAACCAGGCAAAAACACAGGCATAAAAAAGTCGACATTATCATCCAGCTAAGACAAATGTATGAAGCAACAACAAGTGTAAACATTAGTTAACGTTGCCTTACCTTAGCTGTCGAAGCGTAGAGGCGGACACCCGCGCAAATCCCCCGTAATCCATGTACAGTATCTGCACCTCGTCTTGATTCCCCGTCGGTTGGATAACTTGTGCCCGGTACCAACCATCGTATGTATATGCGGGCGCAGCACAGTAACACCCGGCCGCTATAGGCTGTGGAAGGGGAGGAATATATGTGGAATTTCCCTGACTATAGTACTGAAGCATGTTCTGATGGAGATCCTGAAGTTGGCCCTGGACAAAATCGTCAGTGTGTATCTGTACGAAGAAATGTCCAGCGTCCAAGACGCTTGTCACAATCACGCTAAAAGTCTCCAGTGCTGGTAGTACGGCGTGAACAAACTGCGGAGTAGCGTGACCAACCGATATTTGTGTGTTGCCATTTGAGGTCTTCGGGAGGTTTAACCTTGTCAGGGGCACACAGGGGAATTTCTCGTGAATAGCTTCAAGCGCAGCTTCAATTTGCCGCGGTGTTCCTGTAATAGAGATAATTCTGTGGGTGGCAACCTCACCTGGCGACTGGGGAATAAGCCGAATTTTGGCGCCCGAACTTTCCGAGATAACTCGCACATTCTTGCCCTTGCGACCAATTAGCCTTCCACATAGGATCTGAGGAAATTCGATTTCCCAGACATCTTTCTCGGTATTTCTCGTGCTTCGCGTTTTTCCATTTCCGTTCAAAGGCGGGGTGCCGCCGTTGCTTCTGGCTTCAGTAAACGCCAGTAATGTACTGCTATCTACAGACCCTTCGCTGGTAGTCTCTTCAGCTACTGAGGAATCGTTCCTCTCCAGCGATGATGTTTTGATGTCGACACCCGAATCTTTCCCCGGGCTGTCAGCTCGACTTAACTCGGCTTCCATTTCCTCGTTTTCTTTTGAATCGTCTTCTGTCTCTTCTGTATTCGCTCCCACGCTTTCGTTTCCTCTCGAAATATTTCTTTCTTTGCCTTCTGCTTCCACTCTGCCCGGTTTTTTTGCCATTTCAGCTGTTTCACTTTCATTTTTGTCGTCACTATCGGTCTCTTCAGCCGTTAGATTACTAAGGGCTCCCTCGCCGTTTTCTGCTCGGGATTTTGCAGGGCCTTTTTTCTTATTTTTCAGCCACAGTATGGTTATTACAAAAGCCAAAGCAGTAGGTAGAGCAAATAAAGCCACGATTCTGGGCCCCAGAGGCATCTCAACCTTTGAAAAATACAACACAAGAACTCAGTATCTGTAGTTTATACAGCTATATATTATGCCAAGCGATTGCGCACACCTTCTGCGCAGGTGAAGGTTTCCCCGGAAAAATCTAAAAAAATGATTCTGGATAATTCAGAATATTTCTTGCCAGTGTTTAGCTCACTTTTAAGTATAAGATAAGAGCTAAAGTTTAGCGCAAAATAAAATAAAATATAGATAAGTATTAGTTTGGTTCAAACTGAAACATTAAAAATCATATGAGAAACCGCACGACAGCTATGAGTAATATATACCCATTTTCTTGACGAAAATTACTTCGCGTTTCGTCCATTGCCAAAACTGAACGAACACAAACACAGTTCCAGAGTTTAAAATCACCAAAATAGAGAGCTTACACATTCTTCTTGATCAAAAACAACAGAAAATATGAAAAAAAATTAGTTGCAGTTATATTTGAGCCTATTTCAGTCTGGGAATATTGAAGTTCGACAGCTCAGTCTATCACAGTCGTAAGAAAATGCCGCTTAGGTACAGCCAGCAGTGTCGTTTGTTTTGCTAACGAAACCATTCTAGCTGAGCCATTTTGCTACGTCGCTAAAAGTAGTCTAGTTAGCAGAATAAGACTATAAAAAAAGAATTTCTAAAATTTGCAATGTCACTTGCTGCTTCACAAGGCAATATCATGTTTTCTATATCTGCGGCTCGTGACCTATACACAGCCTATTGACAGCGGGAGATCGAAAGTTTTTCGGTACTTAGGAAAGCACTGATCGCTTACAGGCAGTTAATTTTAACACAGAATCAGTATACAGGGAAAAGGTTAGGCACGCAAAAACTAGCAGTCGATAGGGTTGTTAGAAAAGTGGCAGTGTTGTGAGAAGCTTTTTGTTTCAAGGTATTAGGCACATGGTCAGCACACAAGTAGCATATTCTCGCGTTCCCAACGAATTGTAAAGGGAACTCAAGCAATGTGCAAGTAAACCTTGTACAACTGAGTGGAAAAGACGAAAATATTACTGTGAAAACGACATAAACCTATCTGAGTTGGAATGCGTAAAGTTTGTTGGTTATCACCATCTTAAGAGCGCTATTCATGTTAACATTTTCGAGAAGAAGAACATGAAGAAGGCTCCACTCTCTTGTAGTTACCATATCAAGGTGTGGATAGCTTTCGATGCACAAGTTTCGACCATAAGCAACAAACATATCCATCTAAAACTAGATCGTCGATTTTTGGAAACAGCAAGATGTCAAGTAAGCTAGAATGACGGAACACTTGAGCCAGGCTACACGCTTTTTTTATAAGAACAAACTTTATGAGAACACCCAGGCTGAGGTTTGCCCAGAAATAAAGAACAAGCTAAGAAAAACTACCAGGCTGAAATTTTGATCAGAAAATTTTAAGAAATTTATTTAAACATTGTACACAGATTAAGATGTACATGAAAACAAAACTTGTCAGAATTTAGCTTGGTCATCGCCATCGGGCGCTGGAAAAGTAATAAGCAAGCTTGTCACGTTTGCGTACTCTGTATTGACTGTTTCAAACACAATGTTTTTAGTGCCATTTTACAAGTATTGTTCCAGGCAACTAATTCACTGTTTAAAAATATCAGGAAATAAGAACAATTTGAGAACAATTTGAGATTGAAATCGCCAAAAAATTAAGAACAGCCCAGGCTGAGCCGAAAGTTACTGGTTCAGTTCTTATAAAAAAAGAGTGTATACCATTTAGCTTTTCTTAACAAAAGTCTGTAGTGAGTCACCGAGTCTACACAGTGGAAGGTACACTATTAACTCAACAGGATACAAAGAAAAACTTAACACTGAAAGACTGGCTGGCTGATCTGGAGCTTTTGAATTTCCAGCTTCAGCCATCTGAAGTTTTCTGTTAAGGGAAGCTTTAAAAGAACCGGCACAACCCAGAAAGCGTTAAACGTTGGATAGCTTCTCTTGTTTGGTCACAGCTCGCTCGACTTGATGGCAGGTCATGAAGAAATCAAAACGATTGCTGGAAATTAAAACGATAACTAGCGATGAAGGAAGAATGATCGACAAAACGCACCCAGAATTACGCCGTGAAAATGGCTGACTTAGCAGAAATATATTATGGTTGCTCCGATGAAGATTGGAACTGCACTTTGTTTATTAGTTGCCAACTGGTTAACGTTTCTCTTTTACACGTTGTTCATCTCTTTGGAGCTGCAATTTTCCCTTTCGCAAACGGTCGGAGCTGTGAGTAACAGTCCATTGTCGTTTACTTGTTACTTTACGTGTAATATTGTTGTTGGAAATAGCATCGATTGCCACAAATGCTAACATCGACTGTTACCAATGACACACCTACTTTGTGAGATACAGAGATCACATATCAAGCAGATCTTATGATAGGAACTCTATGTCCTCGAAGAAAATATCGTTTGAGCTTAACATCGGGAATCAAGCAACTGAATGAACCAGTAAACCGCCATTGATCTTTTATCTGATCATTTTTACACTGATTAATAGCAAAAAAATCTGATCAAGTAAGAATGACACTAGTTTATTTTTACCTTATCTTACGAGCAGTCGAGGCAGAAACATTCTTGCAGCAAACAACTGAATCTTTCTTCCCACTTTGTAATGAGTAAAGCTTAATTTAAAACTGGTGAAAGACAATGTCAGAGTGGAGCACTCAAATTCTTTTTTCACTAAAATCAGGTCTATGTTTACCACCTATCTGTGTATATTATGGGTAGAGATGAAACAAGTCCTCAGTCAGTTTTGTTTGTCTAACAGTGCATTATGGACAAGTTTAGCACAGAACTTTACTGAGTACGGCAAACTGTTTTTATTTATTTACATAAAATAACTGTTTAAGTTGATTGAGTTTCTGCGAATATGTGACAGAAATCGAGCAGGAGTTCGTTTTTAAATTGTTCTTAAACTTGGGCAAACCGAAGCCTTGTGATGTTAGTGCTTTTTTAAGTTAGTTTTCTTAAAAAAAGAAATGGCAGAACTGGCAAGTCCGGAAGCAATCGCCACAATTTTATTGTGTAGACGGAATGTTCCATAAAATCACAAGTGTAGACACTCGTTAAAGAGTAAAAAAAGGTGAATTAATTAGTTTTTTCTTTGCATGAGGAAAGAATTTACCACTTTCGACATCACGTATATACAAGTATACTCTCCAAGAAAACGTGTCATGACGACAAATTGTCAATAGGTAAAACTGAAAATGAAAAAACTCACTGAGTTAGCTGGCAGTGACTTTTTAGACTAGCAGTGCTCGAGGGCCTAAAAAATACAATCAACAAAATGATACATTTAATGCAACTTACTCAGCCTCGCCAAAATTCACACTACATATCTTCCAATTGTGCTTCAGATAAACAAAAGAAAATTACGCAAATTTTAAAACAGAAATGAAACACATAAATAGAACTTTACTTCAGTTTTATAAAGCACCGTTACCCGTTAAGTGAATGCTGTTCATTGCATTATTACTATCTGCTTGGCAGCAATATATGTCTTTTCATACAGGAATTTTCCATCAAATTCG
Source organism: Umimayanthus nakama (assembly GCA_027574985.1). NCBI lineage: Eukaryota > Metazoa > Cnidaria > Anthozoa > Zoantharia > Parazoanthidae > Umimayanthus > Umimayanthus nakama. The sequence continues at coordinate 5,095 of JAOBRG010146102.1, read as the reverse complement.
TTTAGGTTATGAAACTGCAATGTTGAGTAGGTATACATCAAGCCGATATTTAGTACGGACATCTGTACTAGATCCACAAACGTTTTTTTTGCAATGACTGTGCAAAATAGGCAATATAAATAAACCTGTTATTATAACAATTTGGTTCAAGAGTAAATGCGCACTCCATCTGGCACGAAAACGACAAATTGCGTGCATTTTCTGATTTTACTGGTCACGTTCACACTAACTTACTCGCAAGGAATATTAAAAAGAAATTTCTCAGCTTGAGATCACCCCAAAATGAAAAGATCAGACTTGTTTCACTCTCGGTACCAAGATTAGACAATAATACAATATGGAGAATGCAGTTGTCTTACGACTGATAAAAAATCTGAGCTCTTTTATCGAGGGTTACCAATCGAAGCGGTTCACTCTCATAAATCTTTTTTTGTGTGTAGTTACCGTTTCTTCATTTGCACTGTCTCACACACAACTCTCCTCGGTAGCAGTTTCAAAACTGAGGTTACATGCAAGAGCAGAGCAAAGCAAAACGTCACTTCAAAGAACCATAAAATTCTTATACTTGTTCACCTACCGCCAAATTGCGCTAAGAGGAGGGGACCTCTGATATTGCATGAAATGGCTTTTGTAATGTCGACACGAACATTTTAAAAAGCAAATCAAAACACTGCCACATGTTATCGTAAAGCTTCAATTTGATTGGTCAGTTTGTTGTTCTTCCGCCTCCTTAAAATAGGAATGATTCCACCCGTGGTTGGGGGACATCAACTTGCGACAAAATAGATACTGAAATAAAGTCGACATCATAACGACTCCTCTTTGAGCAGCTCTGAGATATGTTTAAGATATTTATTGAAGATTTAATTACTCGAGCCTGGATGAACTGGTCTTGGCTCCGTTTTTATTTTACGTTGTTCCAATTGGTTCACGCATGCGTAATGTAGTGTGGAACAGCGCTGTGGTTTGTGAATCAGACTTGTACTCGACAGGGTCAGTTCTATTCCCGGAGGGCGTATCTCGAACTATCTGTGTTTGTTTTTCTCCCCAAACTAAATAAAGTTCATTTTTCTCTCTTTTCATTTCAAAACTGAACTAAGTTTTTTTTTCAATGTTAGACTATGTGAGTTCTTTAACGCACTTCGTATCTTTCATTTCAAAAATTGTGTTCCTTGTCAAGATCATTCAAGCTAGGTGTTTGTTTTGAGAAACAACGCACACAAGTTCAGAGGGGAGGAATGTTGTTTTGCATTTATAGTTTAAATACTTCCCCACGCAGGCACGTACCACACAACAAAGAACGGATTACGGCAACATATATCGTAAACAAGTCGACTCACAAGTCCTACTAGCTAAAACTTCCTTAGGTCAAAGAAGATTGATAAAAGTGAGCGCGAAGCAGAAGGAAAAAAGCGCGAACGAGTCTCTAAGCAATGAGTGTAGCTTTCCTTAATGTTAACCATAAATTAATTTTTCAAAAAAAAAAGTCTAGATTAGTTCCTTGAGGTCACTTATTCTACTTTAGGATAACAACTGCATTTTGGAGCAGAGACATCGATTAACGTTTGCGATTAAACATGCATTTCATTTTGTCAGCTTGTACCTGCTTAAAAGATGAAGTTTCTAAACTTGCAGACGTATATACTTATAGGCGTCTCCTCTGTGTTTCTGTGGAGAAAACATGGAATTGACAAACAACCCTTCTGCCTCAAAGAGCATTTACTGAAGATTTGCTGCATCGGAGAAACTAACAAACCGCCATTTGATGAAAAAGTGTTTCATTTGCGTTTAACTAAACTCTACGGAGTAACAACGCCAAGCTGTACCCTTTTTATCTTGTTATGAGGTTTTCCGTTTCTTCAAGGCATGCTTAATATTCACAGTTTTTAGATAGGTTTCGTGATTTTCGCAGTTAAACTGCAACTTAAGCAGTTGCAAATGTTTGCTTTAAAAAAAAAATCTATTCTTCCCTCAATGGGATTCAAACCCATGAGCTCTGCGATGCTGGGGCATGCAGATGATCTAACCACCGAACCATTCTAGCATTCATGGTAGGCAGGTTAATTGCGAGTTCTACTAAGCCTGTGATAATGTTAAAAGTGTGACTGAGAGTATACGAAATTAGTTCATAATTGAATTGTGTGATAAATAGATATACAAGATCGTCGCCAATCTGACTGAAGCCTTGTCAAGTACGAACTTGCAATTGCTTGTAAGTATTTAAAAACGGAGGGTCTAATGAATCATTGTGCTTACATGTTCAGATTTCAGGTGTATAGGCGGTGGGATACGTTTCTTTGCAAACTTTCTCAACACACTTCTAAACGGTCAAGCGTCATCGTACTTACTGTTACCTCAATCAGTCTCGTTGGCTAAGTAAGTTAAAAAAGTTCTTTTTGTTCAGAGGATTAAACATCAAGCGGGAAAACACTATGGAAGTTTCAAAATGGTGATTGCGGCTTGCAAGGGCAATATTCTCTTCTTTTTTGGCCAATTGAACCGCATTTGAAATTTTATAAGAAAATATTGTTCTTGGTAATCGTTTTACTTCTTCTTTCGTCTAGGAAAACTTCAATTATAGTGTTTGATTCTAATTGTGCTCCGTGACTTACACATTCCAAATTAAAAGATACTGTTGGCGGTAACAACACCAACAAATGCAAGGTTATTCTCAGACTTGAGCTAATCTTTCCGGAACCCTGGATTAAAGGTTCTGTATACCAGTACTTAGCTTATCGTTCTAAAAGGGACGCCCCATATATAATGGCCTTGAATTCTCCTCACAAGAATTGAAATGTTCAGGTAACATAAGTTGGACATTCCAAAAAGAACGGCTGTTTTAAAAAATACTTGTTCGTCATTCCAAAAAGAACGGTTCTCTATTACTATCCAATACTTGATTTCGATATTCCAAAACGGGAACGGTTCTACATACAAGACTTGAATTTTTTATTGGTAAAGGAAGGGTTCCGTTTATAGTGTTGTGTTTAAACACAAACATGCTTAACTTAACTGGCATTTCAAGTTGTTAGTTTTTGTAACCTGCAAGCATTAAAATCTTCAGGTCTGAATTAAACTTGGATGCAAGGCTATTTTCAAAATTTGTATGCTGCAAATTTTGAGCCGAAAATGTTGTGCTGAAAAATAATTTTTAAACATGTTTAGTTAAACAACATATAAACATGTTTAAGCGTTGGTGTGAATGAAAGGCTTTAGCTGGTAATTCACAAAAGAACAGTTCTACATGCAAAACTTGACATTCTAAAAGGAGCGGCTGTGTATGTAATACTCGACTTGGACATTGCAAAAAGAACGGTTCTGCATGTATTAGAGGTTTGAGCTTTTAAATAAAAAAGGAATGGGTCTGTCCACAAAGCTTGAGCTGGGCGTTCCAAAAGAAGCAATTATATATTTTAGACTTGAGGTAGTCATTTAAAAAGAATATCTCTATATACGGTACTTGAATTGGTCACTACAAAAGGAACAATTCTGTTTGTAAGACTTGAGCTGGTCATTCCAAGAGAAACGGTTTTATATATAAGAGTTGAAATGATCATTCTAAAAGTAACGATTCCCTGTTCAAGACTCGAAATAGTCATTCAAAAAAGAATGACTCTGTATACCATACTTGAGATGGTGTTCTCTAAGAGGGAACGATTCTGTACACAAGGCTTGAGTTGGTCTTTCGAAACGGACGGGCTTTTAAAAAGACCAAAGGAACAGTTCTGTCTACAAGACATCAAGAGGTTATTGCAAAAGGAACGATTCTGTAAACAAAACTTGAGCCGCTGTTAATTACAAAAGGAATAATTCTATATTAGACTTCAAACATCAATTCAAGGAACGGCTCTGTGAGGCTACAAAAACAGCACTTAAGTTGGCCATTCCAATTAAAAGGAACTGTTCTGTTTTTGCATTTTGTTCATTCAAAAAGGATTCGTTCTGTATATAATAATTGAGTTGATTATTCCAAAGTAACGATTATGTATACAAGACTTGAGGTGGACATTTCAAAAGAAACTGTTCCGTGTACAAAAACCGAGCTAGTTTTTAACTGAAAAAAGGAACAGTTCTGCCTTAAGCCTCGAGATAATCATTAAAAAACAAACTGTTCTGTAAACAATACCTGAGTTGGTCTTTTCAATTAAAAGAAACTGTTCTATGTCGTTTAAGATTTGAGATAGTTATTCAAAAAGGATTCGTTCAGAATACAATAACTGAATTAGGTTTTACCAAAAATAACGACCCTAAATACAATATACTTGAACTGATCATCCCAAAGGTAACAAAATCTGTATAAAAGACTTTAACTGGCCATCCCAAAACTGGAGAAGAATTATGCATTCAAGACTTATGATAGTCGTTACAAAACATAATGGCCCTGTATACGACACTTGAGTTGGTCATTCCGAAAGAACTGTTCTGTATATAAGACTTGAGCCAATTCTGTATAGAAGACTTGGCACTGTAAGCAGTGAGTTGGTCATTCCAAAAGAAACTGTTCTGTGTACAATATTTAAAATAGCCATTCAAATAGATTGAAGATGGTCATTCAAAAAGATTTGATCGTTCTGTATGCAATAATGGAGTTGGTCATTCCAAAAGAAACGATTCTGTATACAAGGCTAGACTTAAGCTGGTCACTCTCAAACGAACAGCTCTGCACGCGCAAGACTCTTTGAGGCTACTCGCACACAGGTCAGTAGAATTGCACAGCTCTCTCGCAATATCTCTGCAAGAACATGTGATCTCATTTCGACAGCCTTAAATTTGGAGCCACAAAAAGAGCGTATAAATTTAACCTTTTCTGACCTAAATTGTTATCTTTCACATCCAGAAACGTAGCATGCTTTTTATATAGCTCACCCAGAGACTGAAAAACCAGCAAGGTTTAACAAAACATGTTAAAAACAGAATCTCTATAAGCAAGGTGCGTGTACCAAGGGGAATAACAAGCTCAAGTTTTGTTTACATCGGTTTATCTATAACCAGCAATAAACAAGCTAAAACTTCGTTTACACAGCCGTCCATAAAGGTACGACCAGCTCAAGTCTTGTATATGGTCATGGAGCCATTTAATAAGGTACAACCAGCT